>VWYE01019479.1:0-261858 GCA_013398995.1 Alaudala cheleensis | reverse complement strand
GTGGTTCTGAGCCTCAGGTTTTATCCAGGTGGGCTCCTCCCACAGGGTGGAGCCCAATGGGATGATGTCACACAGTGAGCCTTTAAATGGCCCCTGAACAGCAAATATCCCTCTTCACTTAGGATGGGTGGTGGTAGAGAGCAGAAGACACCTGCCTCCTCCCTCCTGGAGTTAGTAGAGGTAAGCAACACAGAATTATTCTAAAATTTGCTGTTTCCTTTCATAGCAGCTGATGTGAGGAGAAGGAAAGATGGCTATAGAGGAACCTTAGAATGCTAATGTCAAAAATAGAAGCTCCAGAACTACTAAAATACCTTCTGTGTCACAATGTTAGGGTATCTTCAAACTATTACACTTCAATTTCATTATTTTCTTTTTCTTCTCTCTGTTGCCAGTCATTTTTTGCACAAAAAATCATCAGGGGGGAGGTCACCTGTATTCCCTTCTCCTACAAGGGCCTGCTGAAAAGTTTTCCCCATCTTTCTTATAGGCACACTTCAAGTACTGAAAGAGTTGGATACCTCATCTGCTGTTACCAGCTTGCCAGTCCTGCTTATAGGAGGGAAGCTTCGTTTGACCTTCGTAGAGGTAATGATTATAACAACATAGAGCCTTTTTTCCCTTACGTAATTTCATTGTGAACTCATGGTGCAGTCTTCTAAAACAAATGGTTGAAATGAGGTCTCTCTCAAGAGGAGGAAAAAAATGTTGGGAAAAGATGTTTGCAGATAAATAAAAGTCTCTTTCTTCGGATACTGAGCATTCAGGATTCACTAAGTGATTGCACTCTGTCTTGATTAAGCAGGAGGGCAAAGAAGGATTCTCTGGGCACATTGCAAGATGCACTTGTTCCCCTGGCTTCTCTTGGCAGCAGGAGGTTGATTTGAGAGTGTAAAAAATGCTGACCATGAATATTCATTTACTTTATAAGTGAACTCGATATTTGTCTGAGTTCATGTCTCAGAAGCATTTTAATAAATAAGTTTACTTAAAAGAAGTTTTTTGAAACTGTGAATTGTTTTTGAGATCATTCTGTTTCAGGAATGATCTTAGAAGCTCAGCTGCAGATCTGTAATCTTGATCTTTTAGCAGAACACTAACCATGAAATCAACCATACATCTGATATATTGAAGGAAAACTTATTAAAAGTTACATAGTTGTCAACAGAATAGGCTAAGAAAGTGATTCATTAAAAGAAAGATTTTACAATAAATAGATCAATATATTTTAAAATTTGTTGTTATACAGAGATATAGTGGAAAAAATCACTGAGTTGCTAGAAAGCAAACAAACAAGAAGACAAATATTAAGGTGCATAATTTTATAAATACTCTTTAAAGTTATCTTACTGCAAATAGTATTAATTCAATGTAGAGATATGGTAAATGGTGAATTTGACATGAATCGTTCAAATGAAATACTGAAGAGCTACAAAATAAGATAGGGGGTGTATTTAGATTTTGGGTAGTTTATTGGATTGTAGGAAAATAGTTTTGCTCTTACTAAGTACAAAATCTTCTATTAAACCATTACATCTTTTAAAATAATAATATGAACCAAAATTATTTGGAAAACCTAGTAGCTAAAGAGATCATTTTCCTGTTTTATAACTCCATAAGGTCTAAGGCAATTGAATAAACAGCTTCATGCAAATCTTCAGCTTGTCTATCAAGACTCAGCTCGTTTACTTTTACAAAATATTGACAGCATAGAACAGATGGGAAGATACAATATTGACTATACATCTGCGGTCAACTTAATAACATTTCTGTACCTGTATTTCCATAGTAACTAAAATTAATGAAGCAGAAAGGGGGGAAAAAAGATGAAAAACTAAAGAAAGTAAATTTTTCAAATATAGGAAATTAGATTAAACTGTTTTTATTACATTGCTAAATCAAGCTTGAAGAGCTATTATTTTAATTATTGTACAGAAAAACAGAAATTAGCCCAGAAGACGTGAGTAGAGACTTGCAGAGACAACATGTGTTACATCTCCTTTAAGCTCAAATATTCAGGAAAGTGAAAGAGGCAAAAGTTTCTTCTACCTCTTAGTAAAAGCAAAAGATGTATTAAATTAATCATGTACACTGTTTGTGGGGTGGGGTCACATCTGGGCTTTTCCAGGAAAACAGAGGAATTCTCAAAAACAAAGTTACAATGGAATCATAAAATCGAAGAAAAATAATTATTTCTTGAGAAGAACACAAATTTGTATTTTTCACTGAAGTAAAAACCATTTAAGAGTTTCATAGGTGATTTTCCTTCAAAAATCTTTATATTATAATTTTTAAAGTATCAGTGAGGAAGCAGATATCAAACAATTTTAATGTTCTTTATTTTTCTCATGAAGAAGAAATTTACTGGGCATAATAGTAGGAGCCATATAATTTATAACAGTCTCTCTACTAAGGGTCGCTTCTCTGTCAAAAGTCCAGGGATGGGGGTGTCTGCTGTTCTACCTGGAAAAAAAGAGAGCAGAGAACTGATTTAATCTGCTTGGGGTACAGTTTTCCTAGACACAAATTATGTGTTGAGCTCCTGCAGAATTCCCTTGCCAGACCATATTAATAACTCAGTTATTATAAACTGGAAAAGATACTGGCTCATTACTTGCTTCAGAAAATGCTCAGTTTATGTGGAAACAGAATTCAGAGAACTGTTGAGGTTCAGTCTATTTTTGATGTATTTGTCTTTGTGTGATCCTCCAGAAAGAAATCTTCCCCCCTCAACAGCTCTTGCTTAAACCCAGGCTTAAGCCAAATCATGCATATAACGTTTTACACTATGAAAAACTATCCAATTACCACATAAGTGAGATGGGAAAGACAATGTTAATTACTGATAAATGCCAGTAATTAATTAGCTGGCAGGCATGGTTTCAGTAAGCTAACAGTAACTGAAGGTGTTTGTTTCTGCTCTGGAGAAGCTGAGCTGCTCTTTTATCAGAAAGGTTAAATTTTCCGTATGTGTGCACTTTTTTCTGTCACTTTAAAACTTTTCTGAGAATCAACTACCTAAACTTTGTCAATCACATCACTGTTGCGTTAGTTGCAGAACCTGCAAGCTACTGTCTGTTTCTTTGCAGATCTCTTCTTATCTTTAATCAGCTTTACTACACATGTACCTAAATTTTGTACCTGTAAATAGATAGAATAATATTTTTTTGAAGCTTTTCATCCATATCCATAACTGCCACCAACAAAATGCCAGCAGACCTGACAGAATTCCAATGAGCTTATATTTTACCTTTTTATCACTTAACATCTGTACAAAATTGTTGTGAGATTAAATTGCCCATACTATCCAGATGGAAAAAAAAAGTTTTGTACTACTTTTACACTAAATATAAATTGAATTTTCTCCTAAGATTTTTCCTTTTTCCTTATGTATAACTTAGAAAAGCATTTCAAGGAAAACTGTGGAATGAGGCAGAAGATAAATTTGAGCGATGCTAGAAGTTACATGTAGAGTAGAACTTTATAACGTTTTCTACTGCTGAAATTTTTTTTTCCCCTTCACATCCTGAGGTACAGATCATCACTAACTGCCAGCTTCAGGTATTCTTAGGTCAAACTTCTCCTCTTATTTTGCTGTCAAAGTTCCGATTACAGAATGGGAGTGGAACTGAATTTTTCAAGTGACACCTATTTGTTTCAGACCAGAAACAGCCACAAGGATATCCTTAGTTAACCCAGTAACACTAAAACAACACCTGTGAAATTTTCCAGGACCATGCATGAAACAAAATGCAGGGATACAAACGGCCTTAGAGCACAGATTCCTACTGTTTCAATTAGAACCTTGTTTGACTGCTTAGTTTTCCCTGAAAGGCTGTTCATAGCATGTCAGCTTCATGGACGTCATGATCCTGTTTTTCCTTGTTACCTTAGCAGTAGCATGTGGATAACCACAGGTAAGTGAATTTTCATATGTTTTGTTGTTCAGCATATTGCTTGATTCTTGCACAATTTTGAAAATGTTCCACAGATGACACATTATTGCGATGATAAACGTCAATTTTTCAAAGAATTTATTCTATCTGAATCTCTTCTAATCCAATTTCTTTGAGAAAACTGGATTTTTTTTTCCTATTATCTCATATACTGATTGCTAGACCCACAAAAAAGAATGAAGTACAGATACAGGCATGACCTTTCCTGCTCCTCTTCTACTTGCCAAAAGCATTTAGGAGTCCTTAAGATCAAAAGCTTCTTTTTGAAAATATAGTTTTAGCTATCCATTCAGCTATTACCACCATTTGTATAAGCATGGGATGTGTTTTTTGTCAAAGAATGACAATCCCTTTTATTGTTATTATGTGAAACAGACTCAACTCTTTGTTGAGTTTCCTGCAAGTTAGCTTGCACTGGCTCCCTTCCTAATTTGTGCCATAAAGATTTCATTACAATGAACTGATTTAATGAAAAAATAAAAAAGCTTTTTCTGTGTATATCCTAATTTTCCCAGCTATGGATTACATATGTTGACAAAAGGATCTCAAAAATTTGTTATGGAGAACCAAGGTGATTATTCACTCTCACAAAATCAATGACCAAATTGTTACAGCTGCAGGATTTGACCCTGCTCTGCCTGCCACACCAGACTCTGTTTTCAAGCTCAAATGAAGTTAATATTACTGGAAAAGTCTTTGTGCTAAACTATTTTTTAGTCTGATAGAAGTGGGTTCAAGCCATGCAAAAAGCTTTGTTTCATAATAGCATCTATCAAGAAAAAAAAAAAGAAAAGCAAAACAGCAGAAACAAAATCCTTGCATGAAAATCTGAGGAGTTATTCAAACTCACAATGGAAATGAGTTCCTATATAAAACCTGAATTTTAACTTGACAGTTGCTTGCATGCAAATTGGCTCTTTTTGATCATCTGTTCTATTCCCTGTGTGGTTAGAGAGGTATCTTGTATTTTAAACTAAAAATAGAGCTAAAGGAGGAAATGTAGAAGGTGAAGTCCCTTTGTTTTGTTTACTTTCTTTCCCATGCACAAAGACTAAAGTGTGCAACATTGCTCCGAAGAGCAAATAGTTACAGAACTGTTACTGAGGAAGCCTTTTAAAGAAATACATGTCAACTGAGTGTGAGAGATTAATTTGATAGGAAAATGTACATTACTGATCATTACTTTATGTAAATAAGGAAGGACATTTCAGTGATTAAGGCTCTGAGTAACTGAGGATAAGAGGCTTATATTTCTTCTTTATTAAAATCAATTTACTTCGTCATCTTCAGCTCCTCAGAGAAATTTGTGAGGGTTGATTTTAAAAACCTTCCTCAGTCATTTATCTGATTTTTTTGTATGATTAAGTACCTTTATGATCCTGAGTGCAAGACTTTCATGGTGCATATAGATTTTGCAGTAAGGCATCTGGATCCATACCTGGGACAATTACAGCCATATGAGCATAAAAGTCACTTGGATGTGTGCAGTTTGTAACAAGGTACCACAGCTGGGTTACCAGCTGGTATTTTCACACCATGCTGTGTGACTTGATCATACATGTTTCCTTGGAGAGAGAGCTGGCATTGTCATGAAATGGAATGTGGTAATACTCCAAATATCCGTTTGCCACATGTGAAACAGTAACAGTAAAACTTGCAAATTCAAAACATTGTTTCAGTGATGAGCAGCATGAAGAGTTTTGAGGATAAATTATATTTAATGTAAAAGAAACCATTTAAATATTTGAATATATGACTGTATAGGAAAAGGAGCCAGTGAAAGGTGAGTACAACTGGTTTGTGTCATAAGTAGCCTCATAAACATGATTCTGTTAGTGCCTGAACTTTGTCCACAGGAGAGACTAACTCTCATCAAACATGCAAAATGTGATAGCATCCCTTGTGTGTTTTGTGTGTGCTGAAGAAATTCACAACATAAGCACAATGAAGAATTTCTATCAGGAAATTATATTTATACAAATCTGTTAGCATTATAATCAAGAAATTACTAATTTTCTAACAACTATGCATTCTTATAACTGTTGAATTCTAATTAAGATAATTCTTAGTATTCTAGTAATTGCTAACATTTATAAACAAAATTACTACTGGAGCTACTTCTCATTATTTAAAAAACAAGAAGTATCTGAGCAAATCATTTCCAGGAGGAATATTATGTGGCTTTTGGGAGCTGTGGGGTGTCTTCCTCCTTACTCTTGGGGTTTTTGGGATGTTTTCATGTGTTTTTTTTAACAGCACTTCCTAAACTGGTCTTTGATTCCACTTTCTGTCAGACCTACTCTATGTGGTACATTTTCCATTTGTTGGGTACTTATTCTTTGTTTCCTATTTTCATCAGTAAAACCACCTGTACAGGTTACACTCCAAAGGTGGCCACTAACTGAGACCACTACTGTAGCAGTTTTAGTCCTGGGCCTCTGATAAGATCCTGTGCTTCTCATCTCAAGCCCTCTGCCACCCTCTCATGCCCATACCCTTCTATGCTGCATTTGTGTTTCAGGTTCATAGACAGTTCACTCTGCACACAATGGCACAGTCAGTCGCACTAATATACAAAGAGATTGCACAACACGTCAGTGTTCACACACAGGAAAGAAAAGAGTTTTTATTTTTGACTTCCAACTATTTATATACATTGTAAGCATGGCCAGTGATTGGAGAATAAAGTCTCCACCTCTCCAATCACACTGGCTAGCAAAAATGCTCGTCACGGTTTCTCCACCTAACAGCAAAGAATGTAAACATTGAAAACCTATTACACAAACAACCCCATTGTTTATGCATAACCAGGAGAATTCCACTACAAATATGAAACTTATCAGAAGACTTAGAAATTCAGGGTGACAGTCAGTCCACACAAAAATGTGGGAAGTCCTGGTTCTGAGGTTTTGTTGTGTTAAAACAGACCTGTGTCACTAAATGTAACATAAAGACCACTCAACCTCACCAGACTGAATTTAGATCATGGTACTCTAAAAGACATAATTCAGCTATAAAATATTGATGTTTTAGGAATAGACATCATCCTAAAACTATAGATAACTCATATTGCCATGTGTACAATTATTTCAAGTCTAAATTCTCTACTGACGTAAGGGCAAAATGATACTAAAGTCAGTGGGATCTGTGTCACCATACGCCCCACTTGGAGTAAAATACATCTTTGGTATTCAGAATGAGCACCAGTATGCTGCACTCATGAGGTTCCATTCCAGAGCCTGAAAATGCTGCTACAGCTTGCACCTTAGAATGAGATAATTTTCATAGTCTTCTCCATGTCTTCCACTGCCTCTCTGTAGATGGATGAATTTCAACAATAACATTGGCTTTAATTTTTGTAAAAATCCTTTGAGATTCTTTTTCAGGCTATTCATGCTTTTAAAGCTGTCTCTGCTGATTTCAAACAGAAAGAATTAATTTGAACGTTTTTACTATTATGTTAATTTTCAATTTGATTCAATTTCACTGCACAGCATCAACTTCTGTGGCCACCTCTACATATATGAGCTTACTCCACAGAAAATTTCTTCTTATTTTTTTTAATGCTGAATGTAGTACACCATAGTACTTTTTATTTTTCATTTAATTTGAAGTAACAAAAATAAGCCTAGATACCATTACCTGATGAGCTTCTAGAGTAGATGGCATAAATTACACCTCAAATCAATTTTACTAGCAATTTGTAACTCTGCAGACAGAATTAGGGATGTTCACTCATTTTATGTCATAACATGCATTTCTGTTTGACCTACAGTGTGAAAATACTTTTTTGAAAACAGCACAGTGAAAAGATAGGCACACACCTTTTATTAACACATTTTTTTTCTCTTACAAGTCCACATAAATTTTCATAACCAAAACAATTTGTTTTTTTCACAGCAATTATCTGCTGTCATTTTGTGAATAACTTAAGAGAGGTTAATTAATATGCAACAGGTCTAACATTTTTTAATGCAGAAAAAGATTTTATCAAAGAATCCTGAGCTCAGTTCCTAGCACAGACATCTATTGAAACAGGTTTTATATTTTAGGAAAAAAAGTAAAAAAAAATCAGAGTGGCAGTTTGATCATATTTTTTTCCTCAGCATAAAAAAACTATATTTACCTACATGCAGTTACTGACATATTCACTCACTGTTATACTGGTGTTTTCCAAAAAACTATTTTATTTTTTGTAGAATACCATAAAAAGATTATTTTTACAGGTGTGCCTATACTGGTTTTCATTTTCTGAGACTTAGTTATATTATAGAAATTGTCAGCTGCTGGAGTATGACTTTCATTTAGTGTAAACTGTTCTTAGATTATGGAGTAACCTGCACAGCTGTGACACAAAACATCAGAGGATGTGTGTCTCCTTAACTGTGAGTACTCTTGTGTTTTAAATTAGTTCTTGAAAATTGCAGTCTAAGGTTGATATAGAAAATATATTTCTGACAAACATTCAATTGTGGATGCAGGGAAGGCTGTGGATGTTGTTTATTTAGATTTCAGCAAGGCTTTTGACTCTGTCTCCCACAGCATACTCCTAGATAAGCTGGCAGCCCATGGCTTGCACAGGAGCACTCTGTGCTGGGTTAGGAACTGGCTGCATGGCCGGGCCCAGAGAGTGGTGGTGAATGGTGCTGCATCCAGCTGGGGACAGTCACCAGTGGTGTCCCTCAGGGGTCTGTGCTGGGGCCAGTTCTGTTCAATATNTTGAGATGCTTGAGCGTGTCCAGAGGAGAGCAACAAGGCTGGTGAGGGGCTTGGAACACAAGCTGTATGAAGAATGACTGAGGGAGCTGGGGTTGTTTAGCCTGGAGAAAAGGAGACTCAGAGGTGACCTTATCACTCTCTTCAACTTCCTGAAGAGTGGTTGTGGTCAGCTGGGGATTGGTCTCTTTCTCCAGGCAACAACAGACAGAACAAGAGGACACAGTCTCAAGCTGCACCAAGGGAGATTCAGGCTCGATTTAAGGAAGAAGTTTTTCACAGAAAGTGTGATAAAATACAGGAATCATCTGCCCCGGGAGGTGGTAGAGTCATCATCCCTGGATGTGTTTAAAAAAAGACTGGACGTGGCACTTGGTGCCATGATCTAGTTGAGGTGTTAGAACATGGGTTGGACTCGATGATCTTGAAGGTCTCTTCCAACCTAAAAATTCTGTGATTCTGTGATTCTGTAATTCCAGCATATCCCTAGAAAGAAAAATCTGAGGAATCTTGGTACAAAATCCAGCTGTGAAACTAAGTAGTGACTTTACTTGTTACCTCTAGAAGTTATTTTACTTTTTGACACACTTTTACCACGGCGTTTACAGATTAGTTTGAAATCAGATGCCAAGCTGATTGGGGAAATATAAGGAAGGAGGTACATAACCTTTAAAATAATTTCACAGAAGATAATTGTGTTAATTGTAACTATAGGAATTTATGTCAATTATAGTCATGACCCTGAGGGGCTGAAAGCTCCAGTAAGGGCTAGTTCTTTCCTTTTCTTGTCCCCTTTAAGTTTAAATTACTTTTCCATTTGTATACCTAATTACTTTTGGCTGATATGTATTTTATCAACATGTAATATGTAATGCCAGTTCTTATACTTAGTTTCTTATCTCGAATTATATTAGTCTCATTGCTTTTGTAGTCTGTTCTAGGTAAGAGACTAATCTAAGCAATAGAGAAGTATCTGTGAATAAATATATTTTTCCTGGGTTGAGGCATTTGAATCTTTTCCATCTGCAGTTGTAGATATGCTTCTGTCCCCAGCCTAAATGCCTGAGAATAACAGAGAAAAGATTTAGTTAAAGAAACTTTGTATGCTAAAGTCAGTCCTCATGATATTTTTATCGCTTCAGTGCTGACTTGGAAGTCAGGAGATAAAGGCCAAATGGGTAAGAAGTGCATACCAGTAGAAAAGTGAGTATGCAGAGGTACTAAATACTTTCAGAGCACTTCAGAAGCATCATCTAATGAAGATACAATATGGATTAAAATCACCCACAGGGCAAATCTGAGTGTACTAGAACTCCACCAAGTATGAAATTGTCTCCTTGCCCTGCCATGGCAAAATGTTTCCTGGCACAGCAAATAGCCTTATCAAATCTGTATCAAATGCACTTCTATCAAGTGTTGCACAGCCTTATTGAGACAAAAGCATTATTTTCTGTGTTTATCTGTGTAAAAAATCCATATGGACTTTGACATTGGACCCATTGTTACTAATACTGNCTTCTCCACGGTGTCAGATCAAAGCCACTGCTATCTTTCAAGCAGGCAGTGGGATCCCATCCCCCATGTCCTGGCTGCTGCTCATCCAGGAGACCCAGAGGAATACTCTGGTCTCCCACAACTGGTATTATGGTATTTCTGGGAAAGTTTTATGAAGGGCAAAAGAAAAAGATATCATAATGTGTTCCTTCAGATTACAGGGGATTAGGATGATTTGTGTTAGAAAGTGACAGGCAATACATAGATACTTTTTACAAGAATTTAATTACCCATATAAATGTGTAATGCTGGAACTGATGGCCCCATTTTATAAGTTTATTTTGTGGTTTTAAGCTCAGCTGAAGATGAAGCGCCTCACAACTGCTCACTCAACCCTTCCTCTTCTCTGCCACCCAAGTGGACTGAGGAGAATTGAAGTAGAACTTGTATGTTGAGGTAAGTTTAATAATTAAAACTGAAGTACAGTAATAAAGTAAAATACAATAATAATGGTAGAGGATAATAATAATGATAATGAAACAAAATATATATATATATACACAATGCAGTTGGTTTCCAAAACACAGCACTGCAACAGCCACTTAGAAGGAATTAATTCTACCCTAGCTGGAACCAGGGACACCTTAGTACATTACCTTTTATATGTACTTTTAGTACATCTTGCAAAGGATCATGTTGCTCTTTTCTTCAGTGCATTGACTGGGTAAATAAAATAATTCAGAGGAAGCTATGTTCCCTGTTCAATTGAATTAAATAACCATGTTATGAGACTATAAAAAAGATCTTCTTTTCTACCTTTCAGCTTTTGATATTATGAAGAATTGGCTTGGCACAAGTAAGGTGGAAGTGAGGGCAAAAAAATTATTACTGAAACCATTACAAAATGGCATCATCCCATTTACAACTTGTACATTTGTGCTTTCCTGTAAGTGGTGCAACTTGGCCATTCAACTTGGCTTAAAATGACATGATAACTAATGGGTAAAGTGACAAGTAAATAGGTATTTACAGTTACTACTAATGACCATTTGAATACTCATAACTGAAAGATTGCAATCTTACCTAATAGTAAATACTATCTTATAAAATATTCCTATTTTAAAAAACAATTAAGTTTAAAAAAAATAAAGAATATGACAGTTTCCATAAGTAGTCTTAAATACCCTAATTCCTCCCAGCTTCTAGAAATTTCATTTTGCAATGGACATGGTTTTAATTTTCCTGATCTTCCTGAAGCCAGGTAAGGTTTGATACACTTTCCCTTTTACCTACTTGGCTCATCCATAGGGATATAATTCTGCCTACAATAATCTAACTCAATAGCCAAAAAGAGAAATATATTTATTAAAAACTCAATTTCTGATCCTTCTGAGAGGTTGTAATGTTGAATTGCAATTTGCCGTTTAATAATATTGTTATTTACAGAAAAATGAATGTTGAAATTCTTTTTACATTCTTAATTGTTCCTGATCTGTAGCAACTGAAGACCTGCATGTTTTTAAACTAAATTTCATACAGTTAAATGATTTATGTACAGAATCTTTCATGGTTGTTTTGTTCAGAAACAATCAAAATAATTGGATAATTTTTATTTCACATTACTAATTAGACTGAAAAGAAGATGAAAATAATTTTCTGAACTCTCAAGAACCAAATTTGCTCTGAGAGATAAAAACCTATTAATTGTGAGATCAGGTCTTCTTTATCTAACTTGAAGAATAAATACCACAGGTGCAGCTCTTCAGTATTTTAACCAAAACCAAACTTCCATGTCTCAGTAATTTAAGAATTTACAAATTAATTAGGCAGAGTATGTTGCAAGCATTCTTTTTCAGCCACAACGCCTAAAGGAATCTGCTGGTTGATGTATGAGAAGCATAAAAGATCAGCCACAGCTGAGATGCCTTAAACTCAGCTTTGAGATCCTTTCCAGTTAACAGATACAAGAACTTCAACAACATCCTGCAAAATTTACCAACACTTTATTCCCAGCCTTTTTTTTTCAGTACTCTGGTTTCTCTAGCTATTTATATCAATGTAAGTCTATTTAGAGGGCCTCTTTTAGGGTTGTGCATGGGAAAAAAAGAAAAACAGATGTGACAGATAAAACTGAATTTGTCTAAATTATGTTAAATTTTGTTTCAGTTGTGTTTTCTGACAACTGCAGGTTATATTCCTAGATATGGTTAGGTCACAGGATTCAAGTATGTGCTTCTGTTCCTATTCAGAAACTAAATTTTAGAAGTTTAATCTCACAAATGGAATGTGAACAGAAAATAGATGGTTTTCACAGAAAGAAATGTAATCTTCATGCATTTCAGAAAATTGTTATGTAAATTAGTTTTTTGTAGTCTCACTTTATCAGGAACACTGTAATTATGTTTTCATTACTAAATATCTTTCCCTTTGCTACTCCCTTTCAAGACTTTAATTTTGTTGGTTTTGACATCTACTAGCAGGAAAAGCTGCTGACTGTTCACTTCTTCCTTTGAGGAGAGCGCATATTCTAGAAAACTTGCCCTCAGGAGAGGTACTGTATAAACATCCAAAATTTTTTGCGTAACCATGGCTTGAGAATGATATGGGAAGTACACCAGTTCTCATTTCAAGGCTAGAGCAATTATTTACAGCATTCGGCTCATAAAGGCAGTGCATCTCCCAGACATTTGTATTCTTGTCCTTCCCAAGTTCATCCTACTACATATTTTATCTTCCTCTCCCTGTAAGTCTTGCCTAATTAATGAGGGAATTTGGGAAGCAGTGAAGCTTATAGACCACTACATTTTGACTTCCTTAGATACAAGGAATTCTGGAGAGTATGAATGTGTCTTCCTACATCTTG
This sequence comes from Alaudala cheleensis, assembly GCA_013398995.1. Lineage (NCBI taxonomy): Eukaryota > Metazoa > Chordata > Aves > Passeriformes > Alaudidae > Alaudala > Alaudala cheleensis. The sequence goes on along the minus strand of VWYE01019479.1, from coordinate 248,829 downwards.
TGCCTTCCAGAAACACAGCAAAATAGTAGTTCCCAAATTATGGAAGGGACAAGATTAGAAAGTTATAAGATAGCTGTGTTCCACTTTTTCAGAACTATTTGACTGGATCATGCTGGAGAGAGATATAAGACTAAGCCTGTTACATCATAGAGGCTTAGCAAGGAGTAAGTTTGGCAGAATGGCTTTGAGGCAGCAAGGCTGGACAGGACCATTAAAAGGGAAGCAGGTCTATTGAAAGAAGTTGAATGAAAGTGGATTACTTGGAATAACTCAAGTATATTCTGATGGCTGGTATGGAAATATGATGAGACCTGTGGAGAAGAGGTTACTCATCTGCTAAAAGCTTATGTCTACTACAGTTCTCCAGTAAAATTTAGATAGGGATGCCTTTATTTTGTAAAGTAAATCCTGGTTTCTCTTTCCTTTCATGGTTTTACATAAAGCAGATCAACATTCCCCTAAAAGAAAAATTATGGCCTAGTTATACAGGTTGTGGGGCTTAAGGGTAGAGTCTATACATTTAAAGGCAGGAAAGAAAGGTGATTTGGTTATTAGATGCCTAAAAATACTTTGAGGCTTTACCATATCTACCACATCTTCAGCTGTCACTCCAAGGAAGCATAGATCTCCCATAGATTCAATGCTATTGCAACCAGTTCCACATGAACTGGATGCCCTATGAATTCCATCAGAGAATGAGGCACTTGAGCTCCACCCCTATACAAGTACACCTGGAACGGACTATTTGAGCTTTAAAACAACTGCCACCCTCTGTGTGTTATTTCACTGATTACATTTCCAATATACAAATCAGTGAGGTTTCCTTCATTTCATTAACCTAGAAAATCATCCAACTTGTTAGATAAAAATATCAAGTTGTACTGGAATAGTCCATTTTTCATGAGCCCACACTGCATTTTAATTCATTTTGCTTCGGAATACATATGTTCAAATATGACTAATATTAAAACTACTGCTAAAGCTTACATGTTATTAAGGGCAGCTTGAGGAGACTTTAGCTACTCAGAGCCTCTAAATCTGCAGTACAGACTCTTACTTGCCTTCTGTAAACAGAATTCCTGCTGCCAGAAAGTGTTTTCCAGATGGAAGATGTGATCTGGACTTAATTAGAGACCATAAAGTAGGATGGCCAAAGAGGCCTAAGGGCCATCTGTCAGAGCCTTGTCATTAGAAGTTCATAGGAAAGAGAGTAGCAAATCAAGGATTTTTTTTATTTATTTCTTCCTACTACTTTCATTTTTTTAAATTTAAATCGATCTCTGAAATAACAAGGCAATTTGTTTCCATATTCAAAAGAATATCTGATTATTATGCTCTATCTCATTACATTTTTTTACAGGTATGGTAATGTGTGACCCATTTATTATGCCTAGTGTAATTTGACGTCAGTTTAAACCCATATGTTTAACTGCAAAGCCTTTGAAGTAATCCAATACACTTACCAATATACCAAAAGGAGCAAAATTCTCTTTCTGCATTCTGCTTTCCTACCATAAAATAGCTTCTATTTCATACCTATCAAATCATGTCCTCCACGATTAGAACACCCTACTTCTGACATTGAAGGTAATCAGCACCTCCTTCTGCATTTTCTTATGAAGGACATTTCTTTCAAAGCTCTAAATAAATTAATGAGAGCATTTGTTCCAGTACTTCATATGCTGTATGCCTAGATCACAGATAGCAATTAAGATTTCAATTTGTTCCATTAATTTAAGGTAGTTTCTCATATAAAGGTTCTTAATAACCAGGCTTAACATTATAACATGATGGAAACTTTTGCTGCATTTCATGTTGGCAACGAATTAAGTGCTTTTAGTCAAGGGTCCTCTGCTGTGAAGCAGATTAGAGAAGAGAAAACATTAAGGCAAAGGGTGTCTTATCTTCAAAACGTGCTGCAAAAATCTTGTTCCATACCATTCTCATTTTCATTTAAGTCAATGGACATTGCCACAGTGTGTAGTTGTAACACAGGAATTTTTAAACCAACATGTACATAAGGCTTTCTTTGGTGTCCTATCTGTGATATGCGTCACACCAGGCATGCTATGGAAAATGGAAATGATTCATAGCCTGAATAATTAAGTTACAGTAAACACTTCTTAGATTCTGTCAATAAAATTAACCAGAAAAATATAGCAATCAGGCAAAACATAAACATTTATCCCTCTGAATATTATGTAGCATTTTACTGGAACATCTCCTTAGAGGATGGTTTCAAATTCTGCCTGATTTTCCATCCACTCATTCAAGTGAATGCTTGACAATGAAACTGAGTAATGTGTGACAACATGCTGAAGTGTTACAGAGACAGAAATTTCAGCAGTTCTTAGTGTCATTACAGAAGACTGAGAAATTCTTGGACTTTACTCCTAACTAACTGGAAGGGGGGCAGGGGGGAAAAAACACTATAAAACTTTATTTCTTTATTGCAAACAACTCTGTCCAAAAATATGAGGGTTTATCTGTTTACTTTCTAATATAACAGTGTAAGCTTTGTGATTACCTATATAAATGTTCTATTAGCCTTAATGATGTTTTATGGTGATTAGATTCACAGGGTGAAAATTATTATTGTTAGTGATACTCATGGGGAAAAATAACGAGAAAATCAATTCTAACTTTGTATGCGCAGTGAAGGACTTTGCACTAGCTCGTACTACAGAGGAAAGATATTTCAGACTTATAATACATTATTCCATGAAAATAGAGTAATCTTCTTAATGTTCAGAAGCAGTCAAACAAGCAAATTGAGTATTAGAATTTATTAGGTAAGGAATGGAGAACTAATCAGAAAGCAATGTTGTGGCACTGTAGAATACATAATGTTCCTGGAACAGGAATATTTGGTTAAAATAAACCAAATTACCTTGTGAAAATAAAAACTCCAACAAAAAAAAGCAAAGCAAAAACTTGGAAAAAGTAGAGGGAAAGGTAACATGATGACCAAAAGAAGAAGAGCTATAACTAGTGATTAAAATAATGTCATTTTCATCATCCTAAGAAAAACTTAAATAATTTTTAACACAACAAACATTTATGAAACCAAAAATGTCCAAGAAAGTTGAAACAGGTTTTTTGGGGTTTTTTGTTTGGTTGGTTGTTTTTTGGGTTTTATCATTTGTTCTTTTTCAGTGTCTCAGAGAGCAAAAATCAGGAGGCAGCAGATGAAATTGTTAGATGTCAGTCTGACACTTTTACGCATAAAACACAGTTAAATGATGGAACTACAATGAGACATTGCACATGAAAAATTGTATATAAGATCAAGAGCAATTATAAAAACGTGTGGAAGAGCTACCAAGAGTTAGTAAACACAGTTCAGATACTCTTATTTGTCTCAGACAAACCACTCAGTAGAGTCCAGAAAAGGGCTACACAATAACATTGCGAAACTCTTGTTCTGATATTCTTTATAAAATGTTCTTTTAGTAATTCTTGGTGGTAATCTGATCAGCATATGTAAGGATGATATAGTATTGCAGGAGAAAGAGTGTGAGAAGGAAATAGTATTACAAATATTATGTTATGTCCTTTACTTAAAATAATTATATAATAACTATAAAATAATTATATAATAATTATGACAATATTATTGATGATTATACTAAACGGGGAGATGCTGTTGATTTTCTCAGGGAATAAGAGGCTCTGCTGCATGTTCTGGTGCATTGGAGCATTGGGTAACTGTCAGTGATAGGTCATGACCAAATGCTGGACTCTACACCCAGAGAAACACGAGGAAAAATATAAAATGGGAGATGAGTAGCTGGAGAACAGACCTACAGAAAGTGATACGGGAGTGCTCCATGAGCCAGCAGTGTGCCCTGGCAACCAAGAGGACAAGCCCCACCCTTGGGTGCATCAAACACAGTATAACCAGCTGGATAAAAGTTGATTACCCTGCTGGATCTAGGGTGTGATGTGATCTCACCTGGAGTACTGCATGAGACCCACAGTTCAAGAAGGATAGGAAGATCCATACATCCAGAAGAAGCAACAGACCTAGTGAAAGAGCCTGAAGGAATGTCCTATGAGGAGCAGCTGAGGACTTCAAACTTGTCTACTTTGGAGAAAAGGAGGCTGAGGGGTGGACATCATTGCTCTTTACAGCTTCCTGAGGAGTGCAAGTGGAGTGGGAGGTGCTGAGCTCTTCTGCCTGGGATCCAGTGACAGGATGCATGGATATGGTTCAAAGCCCATCAGAGGATGTTTAGCCTGGACTTTTGGAAGCACTTCTTTACTGAGAGCATGGTCAAACACTGAAACAGGTTTCCTAGAGAGGTGGTCAATGCCCCAAGCCAGTGAAATGTTTAGGAGGAATTTGGACAATGCACTTTACATTCTCTAACATTTGGTCAGCCCTGAAGAGGGCTGGCAATTGGTCTAGATGACCACTGGAGGTTCCTTCCAACTGGAACTGGAACTACTGTGCTCCATTCTATTTTATACTATTCACCTTTGATCACACAGCTGCTAAAGTTGTGGTCATACTTAAGCTATGCATTCTCCTACATACAATTTCATAAAATTTTTATAAGTTAAAAAAGTATATTCATCTTCTGAAATGCCATATGGGAAACTTAATAATTTTAAGATTTTTCAACGTCTTGTCTTTCTCAAATTAATGTGCATATCTTTAGAGTCTTGCATTGAAGACTTATTTATTGATTTATAGAAAGCAAATAATAAGTAACTTGCAAAAATTGTCTCCAAAAGGGAATATAAAGTGCACAATTACTGCTTTTAAAAATGGGAATATATAGTGCACAATGACAGCTTTTAAAAAGACTGTTTTCCCTCACATCAGAGATTTTTCTTTCTAGCCCCTCAAAATTATCAATTTGTGCCAGCAGATGTTGTCCATACTTGTTTATACATATTCACATATGTTAAATTTTGTTTAATTTTGACTTAAAAACAGAGAAGTCAAATATCAGCAACTGTACAAATCAAGTCAAATGTCTCTGTTTCTAAAGGAGTGAAATAAAAAGAGCCAGCCATGAGCAAGACTGATGAACAACAATGTCCAGACAGGTGAATCATAGAGATGTATGTTCAGTGTTGGATGTTAGAGAGAAGGAGCAAGAAATGTCACTGATTACCAGCCAAAGCATTCACCAGTATCCAGGCATTGCAAGGAAAGTCACGTGCCCTTCTTCTGCCTTCTGCTACTGACTAATATTACTAATCCCTCAGACATGAGTAGTTGCAGAGATAAAAGCCCAGTCCCTAAATAAGTCTATGCCATTAAATTGCACAAGACAAACCTGAGACTGACCTTGCCTACTCCTGTCAGAGTTTGTCCCTTCAGCCTTACTGTGTGCTTCAGACAACATTTTCTTTCAGAGCTAAGTCACTCCATGAGACAGATGGATTGAGGGCAAAACTGACTCAAAATTTTAGCCTTCAGATATACTGTTTCAGGTCACTGAAAGACTTTTTAATCACTGTAAAACTGCAAAGCCAAAAATAGAACATGAAATTTCTGGGATGAAACAGGGCAAAATTTCAGATTGGACACTATGATTAAAAATCAGAAAAGAAACTGGAAATATCAATAATCTGAAGTAATTATTTATGGTACCTGCAGCAATCTATGACTGATGCAATTTAACTGAGGAAGATTCTCCAAAAATAAAAGTTGCTGTGCCTCTGATTTTTTAAAGACTCCCATGCCTGTAATATAATGCCATGAAATAGCATGAGTGTTTTTCAAGTGATTGCTTTAATGTATAAGCTTCATTTTTTCACTGATTTCCTCAAAAGTTTTAGTTATTTTGTGCTTTAGAGAAAATATGTGAAGAAAAGAAAGTGCAAATATTACAGGACACAAGCTAATTCAATTTTTAACAGTTGTAATAAATATGTTTGCAAACCACTTGGCAATATAAAACTTGCAGTGAATTGCTTATCATAAATACCTGTGATGCTATTACAATAAACCCTATTTTCAATGCCTTGTGGCATTTCCATGATAAATCAGCTAGGGTGAGTGAATTAAGCAACACCAGAAGGAATTTCTGTTAGAGCCCATGATAGAACTCATGAACTTACTGCTCTGTACTAAGGCTGTTAGGCTATAAATTTAAATTTTGCTCTATGTTATCACTTTAGACACTTTTCAAGTGAAATTTGAAAATAATTCTATTTCATAATTTTATTTCAACTTTACTCTTTTGTATTCCAAATGTATGTCACTTTTGCAATCAGAAAGAGGGTTAGCAACCTAGCTCTCTCAAATCCTGATAGCAACAAAGCTGTCCTGATTCAGTGAAATGTGCGTGCATGATGTCCAGAGGTATACGTTTGCTCAATTCTTCAGCTAGCAATAAAAGGCAACTTTAATACTCTTGCATGTGTTCAAACTACCTCCTCTGAGAGGAGATTGATGAGAATGGTCAGGTATAGTTCATTAGGGAACAGTTTATTAAATAGGGAAAACATACTAGAATAACTTGTAAATCAGACATAATGAAAGAAAATCAACAAAAGCATGTGTGTCTAGTGTCCACTTGCCAAACTGGACGCTTGCTTTCCAAAGCAGCTAACCTGCTATTCCTGTGTTATCCCTCAACCAGACCAGGCAATGCCTAAGAGAATATTTCTTTCACAAACCACACCTGCATCAAGCAACTCATGGAGAGTTGTGCTTGAGACAGTGCTTGAACCCACTGGTATTGTTTATTTAATTTGAACTGACATCATACAAGTGCTGGATGGCCAGATAGATTATCACCAGCTCCTTTGGTGGTGTTCTCCCAGCACTAGTTAACCACAGCTTTTGGATATATCCAGACCCATGTCAGCCCAGCCAGGAGAAAATAAGACACTCAGAACCAGGGGTACCGAGCAGATCACATTTGCTACCAGAATAGTGAGGACATGGGTGAACTCACTTGCAAGAGTTTGGGTAGTGTTGATGAAATAGAACTGAGCTGCACTGAGAAATGCTACAAACCTCGTAAATCAGAAAAGTGTTTAGAAGGGGATTTTCTGGACAGCTTTGTCTCTGAACCAAATCTCACAGATTTCCCTCACCAGCCCTCCCCTCTTCTGCTTTTCTGCATCTCTGCAGCAGCAGCAGCAGCAAAGAGACAGAGCTTCCACTGCCCATTGAACAGACTGTGATCTCGTTCCACTACCTAGTCCATACTGCCTTTCTTTTCTTAATGACAGTGAAGAAAGGAGAAAGCCACATTTGGTCCGTGACTTATGAAGAACCATAGACACGAAGCAGCTCCTGCTGCACCAGGAGGTTGAGGCAGCACAAAACCTCTCAATGCCTTCTGAGTTGGGGAGAACTGAGCCCTCCTGCCCACAGTGTAAACTGCATCTCACAAAACTCGAAGAGGGCCAAGGGTGGTGATGATCTGTCCTCAAGTTCAGTTGAACATTTTTGAAAAACATGTTTCAAGAACTTCCAAGTAGTAAATTCTAGAAACTCACTATTTCATCATTATTATTAAGCATTAATATATATTTTTACTCTTACTGCTCTTATGTGAGCTTTGCTTAACTAGGTCAAGGTTGCTATACATAGGGCATGATAAACAAATGTGTCTGTGTTTCTTACTCCTACATGATAAATCCACAAATTATCTTCTGTTTTCTTTTGGAGACAGTATTTTCTATTTGCTTTCTCACCTGTTTCCTTGTTATATGTACATTTATGCTATGTTCCCATTTTCAATTACTTAGAATTCCATATTTTCCAGAAGAAATTTTTTTTCATATCTTGAATGTTAAATCCAGATATAATTGTAATTTAATGAAAATTATTGTTCCTAGGTAATAGGAACAAACTGATTTTTGAGCTCCTAAAGAGCTGTGCCACACTAGTCTTCTCTATTACAATTAATATGCAATCATAATAATCTTCTTAGCATATGAGCTGCAGTGGAAAATGTTTGTGTTAAGAAGTAACAGACTAAAGCTGATGTTCTAATATGTAAACAAGTACTCTTTTACCAGAAATTTCAAATTAAGAAAGACAGAGTCTTTAGACATGAAATCCACTCCTGAAGAATATGAACTGAAATCCATGGAAACACCTGGATATGAACATATGCCTTTAGGGATCAACTGATTCCACCTGTTGGAATCATTTACAGAAAATCTTTAAGAAAGTAGAAGTGCCCTAAAATGGTATAAAAATTACATTAACATTTGAAGAAAGGTAACTTCAACCCCTTATTTTTACATGCAAGCCAAGAAATATGGCTACATAGGAGTCTACTACAAAGTAAGATGAAGTGACATGATAAATGGAATATTGGCTTCTTGAAATTTAGGACATCTTTATGCCTGTGTTTTGGAAATGTAAGAATTTTATTACATATTACCTGTACACATTGGCTCATGTACAGCACATGCTTAAATAGACAAAAGTGAGTAACTGCTGCTGATATATATAGTCATAACACAATGTAATTTTCTTTTTTTAATCAATAAGGAAAGTTACTGCTTAACAAAACTGCAACAGTCCGTCATAACTGAACTTACACAATAAACCGGAAATTTAAATAATAAAACAAAAAATATAAAAGTTTGCACACCTCCAGAGGCAATTTGCTGTAAAAGTCCATGTAATAAAATAATTTTAAGATTGTAAAAACAACATAAAACCCCAAAACAAAACAAAGCACTTAATGCAATTTTGAAATATTCTTGGATTAAAACATTGAAGAGAAAATAACAGAAAATAAAATGTATATNTCAACCAGACCAGGCAATGCCTAAGAGAATATTTCTTTCACAAACCACACCTGCATCAAGCAACTCATGGAGAGTTGTGCTTGAGACAGTGCTTGAACCCACTGGTATTGTTTATTTAATTTGAACTGACATCATACAAGTGCTGGATGGCCAGATAGATTATCACCAGCTCCTTTGGTGGTGTTCTCCCAGCACTAGTTAACCACAGCTTTTGGATATATCCAGACCCATGTCAGCCCAGCCAGGAGAAAATAAGACACTCAGAACCAGGGGTACCGAGCAGATCACATTTGCTACCAGAATAGTGAGGACATGGGTGAACTCACTTGCAAGAGTTTGGGTAGTGTTGATGAAATAGAACTGAGCTGCACTGAGAAATGCTACAAACCTCGTAAATCAGAAAAGTGTTTAGAAGGGGATTTTCTGGACAGCTTTGTCTCTGAACCAAATCTCACAGATTTCCCTCACCAGCCCTCCCCTCTTCTGCTTTTCTGCATCTCTGCAGCAGCAGCAGCAGCAAAGAGACAGAGCTTCCACTGCCCATTGAACAGACTGTGATCTCGTTCCACTACCTAGTCCATACTGCCTTTCTTTTCTTAATGACAGTGAAGAAAGGAGAAAGCCACATTTGGTCCGTGACTTATGAAGAACCATAGACACGAAGCAGCTCCTGCTGCACCAGGAGGTTGAGGCAGCACAAAACCTCTCAATGCCTTCTGAGTTGGGGAGAACTGAGCCCTCCTGCCCACAGTGTAAACTGCATCTCACAAAACTCGAAGAGGGCCAAGGGTGGTGATGATCTGTCCTCAAGTTCAGTTGAACATTTTTGAAAAACATGTTTCAAGAACTTCCAAGTAGTAAATTCTAGAAACTCACTATTTCATCATTATTATTAAGCATTAATATATATTTTTACTCTTACTGCTCTTATGTGAGCTTTGCTTAACTAGGTCAAGGTTGCTATACATAGGGCATGATAAACAAATGTGTCTGTGTTTCTTACTCCTACATGATAAATCCACAAATTATCTTCTGTTTTCTTTTGGAGACAGTATTTTCTATTTGCTTTCTCACCTGTTTCCTTGTTATATGTACATTTATGCTATGTTCCCATTTTCAATTACTTAGAATTCCATATTTTCCAGAAGATTTTTTTTTCATATCTTGAATGTTAAATCCAGATATAATTGTAATTTAATGAAAATTATTGTTCCTAGGTAATAGGAACAAACTGATTTTTGAGCTCCTAAAGAGCTGTGCCACACTAGTCTTCTCTATTACAATTAATATGCAATCATAATAATCTTCTTAGCATATGAGCTGCAGTGGAAAATGTTTGTGTTAAGAAGTAACAGACTAAAGCTGATGTTCTAATATGTAAACAAGTACTCTTTTACCAGAAATTTCAAATTAAGAAAGACAGAGTCTTTAGACATGAAATCCACTCCTGAAGAATATGAACTGAAATCCATGGAAACACCTGGATATGAACATATGCCTTTAGGGATCAACTGATTCCACCTGTTGGAATCATTTACAGAAAATCTTTAAGAAAGTAGAAGTGCCCTAAAATGGTATAAAAATTACATTAACATTTGAAGAAAGGTAACTTCAACCCCTTATTTTTACATGCAAGCCAAGAAATATGGCTACGTAGGAGTCTACTACAAAGTAAGACGAAGTGACATGATAAATGGAATATTGGCTTCTTGAAATTTAGGACACCTTTATGTCTGTGTTTTGGGAATGTAAGAATTTTATTACATATTACCTGTACACATTGGCTCATGTACAGCACATGCTTAAATAGACAAAAGTGAGTAACTGCTGCTGATATATATAGTCATAACACAATGTAATTTTCTTTTTTTAATCAATAAGGAAAGTTACTGCTTAACAAAACTGCAACAGTCCGTCATAACTGAACTTACACAATAAACCGGAAATTTAAATAATAAAACAAAAAATATAAAAGTTTGCACACCTCCAGAGGCAATTTGCTGTAAAAGTCCATGTAATAAAATAATTTTAAGATTGTAAAAACAACATAAAACCCCAAAACAAAACAAAGCACTTAATGCAGTCTTGAAATATTCTTGGATTAAAACATTGAAGAGAAAATAACAGAAAATAAAATGTATATTAAAAATCAAGTATATTTCCAATATATGCATTTCAACAAAAGTGGAAACTTTATTTTGGAAAAACCTAGAAACACAAAGCCTTCCTGACATCCCTATTCTACTTAGGGAAAAGAAAAAGGCCTAGCTCTTGAAGATGGCTGAATATCTTTTACCAATAAAGGAGATATTCGCTTGTGGAAAATCCCTCCATGCACAGAGCTCTGCAACACACTCTACCTGTCTCTTTCCATTAGTTCAAGACAAAACTTCCAGACCCTGCTAAGGCATTGACTTAGCATGCACAAGAAGATTCCTCTTTCTCCTAGTGGAACTCTTTTTTTTCATCTGTGCCATTCTTGGATTGCTAAATGCTTGCAGTAAATAGAATAATGACTACTGGGACCTTATAAAATTCTGAGAAATTCAGACTATGCAGTTACAAATGTATGCTTTAAAATTTGTTTTTCATTTCCTAATTTCTTTAGCTATTGTATGTTACTGAACTAAAATAGATAAGTGAGCTAGTTTGGGGAAAACCTACATTAAGAAAACTTTAAATGCCTGTGTGATTTTTCTGTTCAAAGTAATAGTAATAATCAGAACAGTCTTTTTGAATTTAAAAAAAAACAGTTGTACTATATTTATGCTACTGTTAGTGATAATTTTTATTTTCTTCTCCCTTCGCAGCAAATACAGATGTTAAAGGAAAATTGATTCCTATTAAAAAAAAGATGTCTGTGCAACAGAGGAAGAATAGTATTTCATAGTGTATTGTATCTTCATTATTCACATTATTATTTAATTGCTTAAAATAAAGACATTTCTGTTAGATATCAAAACATAGAGGTGATATAAATTGCATACAATGAGACATGAAAACAATTAAATAAAATAATTTAGTAATAGTACTCTATTCTTTAGAATTACTCTGCCACAGAATAGTAGATTAAATTATTCTAACCACAACACAAACTAGAGTGAAAGTAAAGAGTGTAGATGAATAATAGTCTTGCGTATCTTTTTACGACCTTTCTGGGAAAGAATGAATGTAATTTGACTAGGAAAATTGCTTTGGCAATACAGAGAAAAATGAGGAGAAAATAGACTTTATGTTCTGCTTTACAAACAGCGACTAACAAGTAGATGAATATTAAGCAATATTCTTATAAATACTAAAATTATTGCATGAGGTTGTTGCTAACTCAGAGGAAGGGAATTACCCACAATGTAAGACACCTACCTTTAAACATTAGCACTAAGCTTTACCATGCTTCACCCATCCTGAAACTCTGTCATGGTTTAGGACTGGTACTCCTGAATTTAGTGCTGCCACTGAAAATCTTCCAACCATGTTCTCTTTGCCTGTTCCCCCCTCTCCTGTTCACCCTCCCCTGCAGCTTGGAAGCACAAAGCATAAAGATCACAGGTTGAGATAAGAACAATTCATTTGAAATGTCTCATTGTAATGAGACAACCTTACCATGCTGATCCAGAGGTGAGCCATTCCCTGGAAAACAACATGACATGGTATCAAATAACCTACAGGTCCTGGCCTTCCCTGCTCCTCACTACTGCAAAAAATTAACTATCCTGGACAGAACATACGACAGGATAACTTGTTGTTCCTTTCAGTGGGAAAAAAAACCAAACCTCTTTGGGAACTACCCAATCCCAGTGAAGGAAATAGTTTTACAAGAGGGAAGCAGGACTTTCTTCAACAGACTCATGAGGTCTAAAAATAGTACAACCAAATAGAGCTATTAATCCTTCCTCTCTTCCCATCTCCCCCATGTCAGTAAGGCATCACACACATATAAGAATTTTTTTTAGCTTTAAAGGTACTGATTCCTATCAGGTTTCTGCTATCAATGATTGAAAGTTTAATATTTTTATTTTCTGTAATAAATGTGATAAGAGAAACAGTTTTAAACAGAAGGATGAATTCTGTATCTTATGTCTTTTTTTAAAAAAAAAAGGAGTCTTAGTTTACTATTTACCATTCTAATACAGCACAACTTCATTTCCTTTTGCATTTCTTCCTCACTGTTTTCAAGCTGTTCCTTAACTAATAGTACAAGTTCACAGATATTTTCAAATCTATGTCCCTAGTTTTCATCAGCTCATATTCTGGTTCTTAAATTTGCTCTTTTCTTGTTTTATGTCTCAATCTGCAATAAATTATGGAAAGCATGTATGGCATAACTTTTTCTATTGTTCTATTCTCTCACAAGCAAAGTGTCAACACCAACTTAATTTCATTAAAAAGTGAATGTTTTAATTAATATCAGGGGCACAAAATACACCCTTCAAATATCTTCATCTTGGATAACAGACATTCATTTTCTTTTTAAAATTACATCAACATTAAACTTACAATAATAGCACATTTCTTCCTAAGCACTAATCAACATAACTCGGGAGTATATGAAGCAAATAATGGCTGCTGAGCTGTTGTTAATGCCAAGGACTTCTCTCAGAATCTCTTATTTTATTCAGTAGTGAGTGACTTGACATTAATTGACACTGCAGGAACCAGAAGTAATAATTAATACCTTGCATTTATATTTTGATTTATAGTTTGCTGTGAAATCTTGAGAAGAAAAACCTGGCACAAAATAATCTAACTATACATAGAATCTTACATTAGCTGTGATTAAACTGTGCAGTGTGTGAGCTATATAATTTAATCTGAAAAGAGTTTGTTATCTCTGGGGACAAAGTGTTCTAGTTCATTCCAAAGCTGTATAGTTGTCTTTCCAAAATGTTTCTTGTGGGGTCCAAAGCTACAGAGTTATGTACTTACAGAAGTTTTTGTATTATTTATCTGTACTCTAAAGATATATTGGCAATATATGTATATTTATTGAATAAATCTAAGAGCTTTGGCCACAAAATATGGCATCTGAACTGAAAAATCCATCAAAATGTTACTAGAACTCCAAAGTGAATGGAGCTGATGTTGTGATGACTGCACCCAGATGAGTCAGTTGGAGTTAATGTATGTGATTATGTTTTAAATGTTACACTTTATGTATTTTCCAAGAAATTATTTAAAGAAATGCCCTAAAACAAATTACCAAGTATCTATACAAATTCTTTCTTTTATATATGACACCACTGTGTAGAAGGGTGCACAACAATTATATTAGAGGCTATGTGAGGACATTTTGTAGGAGATTACGTCTGTAATGGATATTCCTCCCAGCTGTCTGCACACAGCCATTCTGTATGTCAGAAATCATGTAACCAGCAGAGAACATGGGGGAGCCGGGAAATAAAATCTTACAGTGTCATCAAACACAACTAGGCCAAAGTTTGGTATAACTCAATACTACATCACTGCTGCTTGAAATATTCTCCATATTCTGTAATGTCTATCAGAGAGCACCCAGAATATTTTTCTCTAGCTGGCAGCAAGGATCAATCTACCAGGAGCCAATGCTATTGTTTTTATTAAAATGAGGGGTCTGGAAGGGTGTCACTATGCATATATTCTCAAGAGCTCACAATGCTTCTTGTACAAATTCATGCGAGCCACTAGTCTCTGAAACCTTTTTCTGGTTTTTTTCCTTGAGACCAATTTACATCTTCTCTTCAGCCAGAGATTGAATACAGCCTGACAGATGCATTTCATAATATCAAGCAGAATTTAATTTTAATTTTCTATCTTATAAACTATAAGAGACAAGAAGTAGAAATAGAAATAGAGTTTTCTGTAATATCATGTTCATACATTTATTGAAGGAAATAATTCTCCAACAGCCTGACTATAAACTGCATGACTAGAATTTCATGACCTAATAGAACTGAAATGGGCACAGTGCCTTCTCCATATGCAAATATGTATAAACCATTACCATTTGCTTCTGTAGAATGTAATAAGGGAACGAGCTAGTGACGGAGAGCTTCCATAACCACAAACAGTTACATAAACTTATTCCTGGAAGTTCCCACTTCAAGAGAGAACAGAGGAAAATAATTAGAGGAATAGGCTGAGTTTATACTTTCCAGTGATTAGGGCACTAGCTGGAAGAAACCTAGCTTCCAAGCACTGCTCCAAAAAGTTCTTGTGAATTAAGTTTCAATGTAAATACAGAAGCAGTCCTGTGACCAGAGTCTGGAAAGGTCGTACAGTTATAGGAGAAGAAACAGAGACAACACAAAGTATCTAACAGCAAGACTATTAAAAATATAATAAAAATCACAGAATCACAGAATGTGCTGAGGTGGAAGAGACCCACAGGGATCAAATCCAATTCCCAGCCCTGCACAGGATACCCCAAAAATTGCACCATATGTCAGAGAGTATGGTCCAAATATTTCTTGAAGTCTGTCAGGTTTGGTGTAATGACCACTTCCCTGGGAAGCCTATTCCAGTGCCGAACCTCACCCTGGGTGAAAAGCCTTTTCCTGATATCCAGCCTAAACCTCCCCTGACATAGCTTCAGGCCATTTTCTTGGGTCACCTGTCACTGTATACCACAGCGATCGGTGCCTACCCCTCCTCTTCCCCTCACAAGAAAATTCTATCTACAATGGGATGTCCCCTAGGTCTCTTTTCCAGGCTGAACAGAGGAAGTGACCCCAGCTGTTCCTCATACAGCTTCCCCACAGGGCCCTTCACCATGTCCATTGCTCTCCTTTGGACACTCTCTAACAGTTTAATGTCTTTCTTACATTGCAGCACCCAAAACAGCCCCCAGCACTTGAGGTGAGGCTGCCCCAGCTCAGAGCAGGGCAGGTCAATCCCCTCTCTTGCCAGACTGTTGATGCTGTGCATGATACACCCCAGGACAGGGTTGGCCCTCCTGGCTGCCAGGACACTGTTGACTCCTGTTCAACTGGCCACTGACCAGGACTCCTTCACAGCACTGCTCTCCAGCCTCTCATTCCCCAGTCTGTACACCTGTGTTGGTTGTGAACACTTCATGGATAATTCAATCTAGCTTGTCTCTTCTTAAACCAGCACTTGCCCTACTTACCAAATGCTACCAGTTCACTTAGGTTGCATCTTCCAGTAAGATATGGGGACTTATACAGAAGAGTTCCCATTTTCATGTCAGGCACACCAGGAAGAGAGGTTGAGAGTTACTTGCCTTGAGTACTGCCCTGTGCTTGCTTAAGAACACAGTGCTAGAGATTCTTAACGTCAAACCAATTTCTTTTTTTAAATGTATTTATTTGTTTGTTTGATTCTTTATTTATTTTCATTTGCAAGCTTTATTATCTTAGTTTTGCCTGAATTTGGATTTCTGATTCTTATTGCCTCTAGCCTTATCTGCTTTACTGGATCATGACATAGCTTTTACACAAATTAAATGTATTTATCCTGTTTGAATTAATGATAAACTGCAAGTTTTTAAAGCTTCAGAAGACAATTTTCATTCACTATAACTGACTTGTGAAAATTGATTATTGTGACCATTTTAGAAAATTTCCTGAAATTGGACTAATGGTGGGAAAAAAAAGGTGAGGAAGAGTTTCAGTTCAGTTTAGATAATAATAAGGAAGTTTGTGTCATATTTGACAGAATTAAAATAGGCTATTCAAATAAATGCAGTAAAGTGGTATGTTGCACCCTTGAGTATCTTAAAGAAAAACATATTTCCTGTGTAGATGGAGTCTTAATTGGTGAATGTACTTTACCACACAAGTTCTTGGCCATGCAAATTCTAGATAGTGAGAGATAGTCAAGGAAGTCCAAAATTTGTGCATGTTAGATTTTGCATAAACGGCTGTAACTGAAGAAAGGGCTTCTTTGTCAGCTGTGGACTGCGTCCTTAATGAAGACTTTCCTACCTATTTGAAAATGTCTTGTAGCACAGAAATGTACTGTAGTGCTGTATTTCTCTTCCTTAAACTTCACTAAAGGACAGCGCAGAATCACAAAAATTTATGTGTAGGAAATGGCTGCTGGAGAGCATTTGGTCCTACCCTCTACTGAAAGCAGACTTAGCTCAGGATGTTCAGGGCACTGTGGCTACGAGCTATTGCTGTTAATATGGGTGCAACTACAAAGTGAGGTGTGAGTTGTATTAAAGAGCAAGGAAAGCACTGCTTTACAGATGTACCATTACTAGCATATGTATCCTAGTGAGTTATTAAAGACCAACTGCTGTTAGAAAGGTCAAAAACTTCTTCACAGTTTGTCCTCTGCAGTTGTTTTCAGTCACAGTTGGACATAACTTGAATTTAAAGCTTTGAAATTCTTAAAAAAAAATTATCCTAATGAGATATATTTGAGCATAAATGTAGGTATGTATGCAAATTTTATGCATTATCCCTCATAGAAAATCCTTTTCATGTGCATAAAAAATGGGATTACTTTTTGACATACATTTTCTAACCATATTTATAAGAATGTTTTTCTTTCACTTTACAAATAATATAGGAAAATAAAATAATCTGAAAAAAACATTGGAAGACTATGAAGAAAAGTAATAATTTTTATAGATCTGAGTTTATGATGAGTGTTTTACAGGAAAACTATAGGAAAAGTTTGAAAATATAGCTGTGCTTGCAAAACACAAATGTTCGCTATTTGATGGTTGAGCAGAAAGTTAATGTATGTTGTATTACAGTAAAATTCAAACTGCTTATTCCTGGAGGGCAGGAAACCAATAGAATAATCTTCATGGTAATGTAACTCTTACCAAAAGAGTAGTATGCTCCCTTAAAAACACAAAAGTTAAAGACTTGTAAACATTACAATAAATCTTGTTAGTTTTATCTCCGTAGGTTAACTAAGTCTTTTAAAACCAGTTTTAGTTAAAACAGACTACAATATATTAAGGACATAATCTTTTTTAAGACCCAGCTCTCAGGTGAAATGATGTGACATCAAAATCCTGAAACATGACATGGCCTAATTCTAAAATATCTATCAATTACATTGGTAAAAACATTGAAATAGGACAAGCAAATGCATTACATGGAAAAAATTTCCTCTGAATCTGGTTGGAAAATCATCATGATAATGCAAAAGTAGAAATTATATTTGTTACAACAAAAATGAACATACAGTTAAGAAATTGTTGTTTCTGTATGTATATAGAAATGAATATACAGAAAGAATGCAGTCATCTCACTTTCAAAACAACTTTAACATTGCTTTCTTTCATATGCAAAAAAAAAATCTGGGGTGTATTTTGACAGATTTTTCAGCTCTGACTTATTAGCAATAGTGGAGTAATTCCTAAATATAATCATAACATTTTTCTGTGAACTTTTCAGTCAAAAAAGTAATATGTGGTCCTAGAAAATTAAATTTCAGAAAAATATCCACTTCAGCTCAGAAAATATCTTCCATCCTCTCTAGAAAACTGTTAAAGCCACCCAGTTGATAAGGAACTATAATCAAATGTGTAAGCACTTTGTATAAGGTTTCACAGATTGAGGAAGTTAGGAAAAAAGAAAAGGAACAAATTTTAAGGAGTTATATGACTTCGAATTTAGCCAGTCAAGACAGAAACTGTTCAGGGCTTCAACCCACTTTTGAAAATTTCGTCTTCCCTTATTCTCAAACTTTTCCCAGCAAATTGATCTGAGAGGTAGAAATGGATTTTATTAGCTCTAACTCCTCATTTTGAGAGTGAAATTACTCAGCTGGTTTTGAATTTTTGTAGTAAATCACCATAAGCCCTTCTTAATTATCTGAGTAGGTTGGGTTTATCTTTTCCATCATAGAAGCAGCACCAAATATTAAAAAAATATTTCTGACCTGTAGAGTTTTTTAGCTTCCTGAGAGCAAGAATCTCTCATTTAGTAACTGGAATTTTAAATAACTAGTGGTAATTTATCAATTCCTTCACTATCAGACTGTCAATATGTGATGAGAGGCATGCTTTCCCTATTAATCCATTTACAAAAAGCATACGTAATCACACAGTTATAGTGCATATTTCAACTGGTTTAAAGAATCCTTGAAACAAACAAACAAACAAACAAAAACAAAAAACCTCCCAAACCTCTAAACAAATGTGATCTTTTGTAAGATGGCACTGAAACACAAATAAAAATGAGTCCTTGATGTGCTCCACAGACATGACTGTTATTACAGTATTAGAATTAAAGTCACAGAACAGCTGTCAAACAAATGACAACTTATGGCAGCCAGGAATCTCTGAAAGCTGCTGATATAAGCAAGAATGAAAAAAAGGGCTCAGAGAACACATCGTGGGTTTTGTGTTCAGTGTCCTTTAGTTTTACACTTTCTGCCTAACAAAATTCCTCACTTAGAAGATCACTGTCCTAAACTGTGCCCTAACAAAACTGATCATTTCAGTTCAGGAGTTCCTTTTTTCCAGAGGATGCATTCTTAGAGGAAGATACACAATCAGATCCACCTCAGTGCACTGGCCACAGTGGAGGGGCCTGTAACTCATGTCTATACAAAACTGGGATTATAGGGTCACATTCAGGTTACCTTTCATAGACACATCCCTGGAGATTCCCTTCAGCTTCCTTTACAGTCATCAGTCTCAAATATAAAAAATTCCTTAGACCATTTCTCTACACTTTTAGTAGTAAATCTACCTCGAACATGGTGAAATATTAAGACATCTTGGGTTGGTTTTTCAGCTACTTTTTGTTTGTTTCTGTTTGCTTGTTTTTGTTATTTATAAGCTGTAATTTCAGATGCACATTACCTTCATTTTAGTCTCCAGACCACTCTTAATTTTAGGAGTCCTATTTCTGTAAAACGGTTGCTTAGTTTTCACAGCTTTTCACATTGAAAATTATTTGACCACCCACCAATTCCTCTTATATACTCTCATACTCTCTCTCTATAAAGCACCTCTGTTGAAAATTGCTAGAAAGCTACTTAGCCTAAAATGACTTTCCTGTTTCACTTCAGCTTTGTCTCTCCCTGCCTCCAGCTCTCTCCACATGGCTCATCTACTTGTTCAACCTTGTCAAAGCCAGACTATGAGTACTTCTGGGTACACTTTCTATTGCATGTCTGTTTTCTAACTACCACAATGAGGCTTTTTATCTTGATTTGATCCTCCTTTGCAGTATAATGGTGAGGTGCAATGACAGAAGAATTCTGCAGCTGGTCCCCTATTCAAAAGAAGCCAAAATAATATCTTCAGGGCTCTATGACAACTTAAAGAACAATGCCTATCAGAACAAGAGATTACAGCCTGCAGATGTCCAGCCTGAATAGATGGAATCCAGTAATGCATTATCTTGAAGCACAAGTTTAGCATTTAAAAAAAAAAAAAAAGAAAAAACCCAAAATCATTGCTATGGTGGTCTTTGTTAGTTGTTCCTTCACATGTGTAGAGTTAAAACAGGTTTTAAAGAATAATCTTTAATTAACAATCATGCCAATATAAGACATTATATAAATGTGAAATAAAAGTACCAATGAGGAACTATTAGAAGTTTGGCACAAAGTGTAGCCAGAGTTCTGCATTTTTTGCTTCAGTAAATCTATTCTCCATCCAGAATCTATTTCCATCTTCCTTTCTGCATTTGCCTTCATTAATTTTAACTCATTTAGGGATACTATGGAAAATTTTCCTTCAAATGTATTGGAAATACAAAATAAATTAACCACTGTAAAATCATAAGAACATCACTGGGTAGTCTAAGCAGTAATGTGTTTCAAGCTGAGCAAGCAGATGGCACTATTTTCATTCTTACTCATTTATTTTAAAGTATTTTGTTCAATATTTATAAGGAAAAAAATGTTTTCTGAATTAGTGAGGGTAAAACTGTAGCTGTCAAACATTTTAGGAAGAACTTTATAATTTTTCATCTGCATTTTAACACATATACCAAAAAATCCAGTTTAGAGCCAACTAAAGTCCCTCAATATTTGAAAAATATCCTTATGGAATGGACCAAATTTTAGTCTCAAATTAAAACTTTGCTACCAAATAAATTAAAATTCAGAAATCTACTTTCATATGGGTGCTCACAAACAAAATTCAGGGTGAAAATCAGGGCTTCTATACTAGCAGGTAATATTCTATAGCATAAGAAGTCTTCATGTATTCAGTTTCTTATGCCCTTATTGACATTTACTGATTACTACATGTAAGAGCAGAATGCTCCCTAACTATTGAGCACTGAGTATCCCAACTAAAAATGTGTTCCTTAAGTTTTTAACAAAACCTTTCCAGATAGAAGCATAATAAGAAAAGGCAAATGAACACAAAAAAACCTGTCTCGTTTGCAAGCCCTTGTCATATCATCCTCAACAACCAAGAACAATCACCCAGTCCCACCACTAAGTGACAGAAAAAATCCTAAATCCACTGCAGTCCTCTAGTAACTTTTGTTTCATTAGTCCTACTTCTCCAATATTAAGGAATTTAGTAACAAACCTTTGAATACGTAGAATGTCTCAAATCTTCATGTCTTGCACGTGACACATCCCACAGACAGATTTCATTCATCTGCCTTACATTACCTGTCTTAACAAAAACACCTGTCTTAACTGGTGTTAAGCTCTGTGTCCACTTGAGTTTCTGTTTTTCAGCTTCATTTCAACAAAATCATAGAATTCCCTGTTCAAGATGACTTGAAGAAGGTACTAACTACTAAGAAGTAACTATTTTTCACATATCAATATGTTCCAGGTGAGATTTGTAGGTAACAGGTAACTTAACACTATCCTTTTAAAACTACGGAATATACTCATTGTGACTCTAAAGGAGAGACCATCTGATCGTGCTGGGGTCCCAGTTTAATAGCATACCTAGAAACACTAACTTAGAGAGGTTCAATATTGCTTCCAAGGAAATAATAGATGCCAATTTATTTTACAGTAATTATATAGCCACTGTAGATAATTATAAAGGTGGAAGAAAATGCCTATTTCCACAATGAATTTCCAGGGCTGCTGAGGAGAATGGGGGAATGGATGAGACTTAGTTCTGTTGTTAATGTGGAGGGGATGGTTCTCCTAGAGATCCATACTTTCTGATGTCTGGTCACACTTGGCTGTATCATGAAGAGGATAAGTGTCTTCTGGTTTTTACTTTTAAGAAATAAATTTTATATATTCATCTTTGTGCACAACAAGGTTTTTTAATTATTATTTTTGAATCTATAAGCAAAACATTTGTAGTTGGTTTCTAATTTTTGTAAAGTCAAATTTTCATACATATGCACACATATATAAATCTTCATATAATCCTGATTTTTTACAGGTTTATTTTTAATTAAAACTAATTACATATTAATACTCTACTAGTCATTTGCAGTCTTCTACAGTGATAGTCCTTAATTGTTAAAAAAAGCTCCTGTATATTTTCTACTCATACTCACTTCAGAGATATACAAAACCTCATTTGGGTGTCAATTCTACTGCAACTGGTGTCCTTATTTCCAAAGAACATCCATTTCAACTTTTTATTTTATAATGTCAAAATAGCATTAGATCCCAAACTGCATTAAGAGCTCATGTTAAAACTGAAACCAAATTTATTTTTTTCTTCCGCAGATTATTATGCATCAATACATTCCAGTTAAGAAACTTATTTTTCCTTTCCTCCTTTGATGTTTTTTTTTTCTCAGTGAAGCCTGTCTTTCAAGCAACTGAAAGAGATTCTGTATCTTGATAGGTACTTTGACTAATCTTGTTAGCTATCAGAAAAGACAGTTCCTGCTGCTCTTTGAAATTTTCTGCACAATTCCAATTATACAACTCCCTGAAATCACCATACATCCAGCATATCCTCTGGGCTTTTAGAAGTCAAAATATTACAGCTTACCAATATTTTCCAGTATTTCTACATGGTCTATATGCAAGAACAGTTTCCTTGTTATATTTGCACTTCTTATTGTCTTCCTTCCATAATTCATTAGAAAATTCCCTACATAATCAACTAGAAGTATTTTTTCTACCTGAAAGTATTTATTTTCAGTACTCTGTGTATACAACAGGCTAAGAATTAGTCTTTCCAACCTGTGGTTCATTAAGAAAACCACATCTGTGTGCACATGTATAGGTGTGAATATGCGAATATGCAGATTTTTAATGTGCTTGCTCACAGGTAATGGAACAGTTCTGAATCAAAAACTTCCAGCTCACTAGTATTGAAGAGGAAGCAGATAATTTTAGACCATCACAAATTGCTAATATTGTCAACACATATATAGAATTATTTATAGGGTACATATATCATCTATTTTCATGTCATATATGCCATTGATTTTCTTAGTGCTCTAAAGCCAATAAAAATACTAATGTATTTCTATGTGTTAATAAAACATAATTATTTCGTGCAAAAGATTAAACTCACTTTCATCTTCACACATATGGGCAGAAGTATCACTTTACATCTTGATCATTCTGCAAAAAGGTTCAGTCATGTTTCTAACTCCCTTCCTAGTCAGCAGAGAGGAACAAACACCTTTAAAGGACTACTGACACTATCTCATGATAGGTACCTATGGCTCAGTCAGTGGATGACAGACTTAATGAAGAGTGTCTAGAAAAATATTTGTTCATTGGATATTTGGATTGTTATTAGATATCGGGTTATTGAATAAGTGGCAAAGAAATTATTGGGGTGGAAAAGGAGGGAAGGTAGCGGTTTGTGATTTTGCTGTGACACAAACTGTCTTAAAGAACCAAGACATTTTTCCTGCCCCGCTTCACAGATATCAATGAAATAATTTTCGACAGTCCCACGCTCTGCTGGCACTTCCCTGATGCAGGTCACTAGAGACATTGCAATTGACAGGAGTATTTGCCAGATTTTCCCATTTTTTGAATCACAAGGGAGATCATTATTCTAAATAATGGGAGTAAATACTTTTTGGGGGTGCTTCAAATATTTTGTAAATCTCCTGAGGTTTAGAGGGAGTGGTGTGACAGTGTATTGTGTTTTGGTTTGTTGTATGTTTTTGTGACCCTTAATGTGCAAACAGAATGGCACAACAGGGTGTGCACTGTGGTATTCTAGTGACGTACTCTGGTGATTGTTAGATAGAAAGAAGAGGACAAAATGTTGGCAACCTCGCAGACTTTTAATTATTAGTTCATAATCATAATTCATTCCCTGGACTATCTCATCATGTTCATGAGCTCTTTAAAAAAGACAAAGAATTAGAAGAGAAAAATACCTGCAAAAATGTCAGTATTTTTTTTTCAATTTGTCAAAATATAGTTCTAGAAAAAATAATCACTGGTTCCAAATGCTCAAGATAATATTTTATGATTGCAACAAATTTTTGCATATTGTACATAGTAGCTGTCATTTTTTTAAATGTGCAAATGAGAAAATATATATTCACAGGAGCTACAAACCAACAGAAGTCTCAACTTTTAGAAATAATTGATACTGAAATAAAGACCTGTCTTATTGCAAAAAGGGAATAGAATCTGTCTTCCTCAGGTTACTACAATTTCTTCCAGGAACTTCTGTAAGGAGCCGATGTTTGATATTGGGACATCACATATGCCAAACTGAACAGTGTGCTTATTCCCAGAAATGAAAAACCTCTTTGTTCCAGGGCCACAAACATGATTGAAGACACTGGCTGCCTCTCCACTGTTGAATGTGCTGCTCCAAGAATCCATTCCTGCCTTTGGGCTTAATGAAGTAATTCCTTTTCCCCTCACTCTTCAGTGTAGGGTAGCCTTCTATATCCACTTTATCTGGGCAGCCACCTCCAGATTTTATAACACTTGGTCTTAGGCTTTCTTCAGTATCTGAATCCTCAGACATTTTCCTATAATTTTCATTGCTGTGGTTTTTGGAGTTCTCAGTGGTTGAAAAAATGTGGTGACTGAGCCACAGCTCAGCTGTTGATTTCTTTTTTTAGAATGTGAAATGGCATTACATATTTCTTTCCAGTCAACAAAAATCAGGGTAAAGCTGACCCAAACAGGCTTGCTCCTTTGAAAAGACAGCAAAAGCCATTATTATAAGAAATATTTTAATTAACACCATGCAATTATACTGTCCCTAATGCATATGTGTGTTACTGTGTCTGCCTGTGTACAGAAGTTAAATGGGCCTCTTATTTTGCAATTTTATGTATATACAAAATGAAGAAGAAATATCTCTCCAAGATTTTCTTTTTCCAGTGAAATTCCTTTTTCCTTTGAATGTTAACCCCAGTGTTTCAGAACATCTGTTGACTATGCACATAGTTTGGATATTCTCAAAATATATATAATGAACAGAGCTAAAATGTATTATTTAAGTCACAGTATTTATTCTGTTCTCTACAGTCAGAATAACTTCAAGTAGCATGATAAATGTATGGGTCTTGTGGTAGCAAGAAATGTTCAGTTTCCAATCTATTGCTTGCATTTTTTATCTACTCAGAGGTGGAGGTGGAGTATTTTGAAGGCAGATGTCACCTAGGGATCTTTGTTTCCTATTTTTGAAGCATTGTAGGCTGCTCAAATAACCACAATGCTGGTTGTCAAAAGAATTTTTGACAAACTGATTTTTGTTATAACTTTTATTTTCAATGGATTGTCTGCTTTTCCCAAGCTCAGGGTTACTTCTCTCTAAACTTTCTATTGAGATGTCTCCAGCACTACTAAATGTGTTTGTCCCACTTAAAGAGCAGTACATGTCTGACTCCCTGGGTCATAACTTCAGTCTCTGAAGTTGAACTGAAACCTTGGAACTCTTTTTCCCATCTCTATCCATGATATTTTCATTTATGAATAAGCCACATTTTTTTACAGAATTACAGAATCACAGAATATGCTGAGTTGGAAGGGACCCACAAGGATCATCAAGTCCAGCTCCTGGCCCTGCACAGCACTATCCCCAAGTATCAAACCATGTGCCTGAGAGCATTGTCCAAATGCTTCTTGAACTCTGTCTGGCTGGTGCTGTGCCCACTTGCCTGGGGATGCTGTTCCAGGGCCCAATCACACTCTGAGTGAAGGACCTTTTCCTGATGTCCAACCTAAACCTCCCCTGAAACAGCTTCAGGCCATTCCCTTGGGTCCTAGTTACTGGTCACAAGAGTGAAGAGATCAGAGCCTGTCCCTTCTCTCATGAGGAAGTTGTAGACCGAAATGAGGTGTCCCCTCAGTCTTCTCTCTCTTTTTTTTTGGAAGTAGCAGCAACTTTTGGATGCCTACATGCATAATTTAGGCATCTACAGAAACTGACTTGTTGAAAAGTGATCATAGTTTTTTGAAATTATTTGAAAAAGCTGCATTTTCAATTACCTGAAGACTTGAAATAATTTTGACTTTTAAGCACAACAAGTTTTCATATTGATTGTTTTCAATGCTGGAGTATTCTGCAAATTTGTAACTTGGAATGTTGAAACATAACGTTTTGGCAGTTATGATCAAAGAGAGCTTGGACTTAACTGAAATGACTGACTGTTTCAATTGTAAATTTCTGCAAATTCAGAACTCTTGATTTGAAAACTCAAACTGTGTCTGTTTGCTTTGACTTTTTTGAGATCAAAATACTATTCAAACATATAGTTGCAAGAGAAATTTTATTTCCCATTTTCCCACTAGGTATTTTTAATGCAAAAAGCCTCAGCAAACCCTAGTTCTCACTTTAGAGAAATCGGGGCTTCCAAAAAGGTGAGTAAAATGTTCCTTATGAGGAAACATTGTGATAATAAGTCATGAAGTTGTCTCAGCCTGCTTGCCCAGGAAAAACGAGTGACTGGATGCTAACACCTAACTACAGAACAATCCATCCTTTGTTTGCCTTTCCTCCATCACCCCCTTTCTTTGCATAAAATGAGTACAGGAACCCCCAAGGACCTGTACTTACAGGAGTACGTTATCCCATGGGTAGTAGTGGCCTGTGGAGGCCCTTGTCCTCTTTTCATTCTGCAAACTCATGAGAGGCAGAGGATTGAGCATAAGAACACACCTTATGCATTGCAATTTTTCCTTCTCTCAATTCAGCAGAGAAAGAAACAAACAGGAGTGTGGTGAAAGGAAGAAAAAGGATGATTTTCATTTCCACATGGAAATAATTTAGCAATACAGATATTGGAATACTTAAAGGTGTCAGTATCTGTTGAACTGATGGGCCTGTATGTACAGACTTGTTTCCTCTATTTGTAAATTTTTGTCTTTCTTTTTAAAGGAATGGAATGTTTCACGAAAGTTTTTTTTATGGTGTAAGATTATAAAGTTGATTACCAGTTTTACATATCTACCTGCGATTAAAAAAATTGGTTTAGCTCATAATATTAGTTATCCTCCTAAGCCTTGAAATCCAAATGTCACTTGAATTTCCGATGTCTATAGGATGTTGTTCCAGTGTTACATAAAATGAAAAACACCTGATTAAAAACACTGTTTCAATGGATCCCACACCAAATAATCCCTATGCCTTATGACAGTGATATGACATTAACTTGGAACTTAATTTTATTATAAAGCATATATATGATTTTAAATCTGTCTCATATTTTCTGTCTCTTTTTGAAAGTCTCCTTGAATCTCATTCTTTGGTAGGACACTGGTAAATATAGATGATGCCAGAAAAAAAAAAAAAAAAGTGGTTAAAGAAAAAAATCAACACTGTCCAGAAACATCCTTCATTATGAAACTGTTCATACAGACAGTTCTAATAAACAAGAAAATTTGCATATATTCATGTATACATTCCTATTTCAGAGAAAGAATATTTAACAACTGGGTTCTCAAAAAGTTAGAGATAAAGGACAGACTGATTAAAGAGCCTGTGGGTAGCAGCAACTATAATTGTATGTTCAGCTGCTTCACTACTTGCCATTGAACTTATTAGCTCTTTGATGAAGTCAAAAATGAACTCTCTATGAGAGCTCTCTCATAGATCTCTGACTGTTCTCTGACATCCTCTCACTGTCTACCCATCTCTTCATTGATTATATGGGGAATCTAGGACAGCTTACTTACAGTGTCTCAATTTAGATTGGTGAAGTAGGTAGAGCTAATGAATATTCTAATGACAGCAGCTCATCAGGTACTTCCTTGGAAAGTTTACCTGCTCTTTAGAAAAGCTTTTTTGCCATTGCTGTTGTTCTTTGCTTTAGGACACTAACCAGTCAGCATATGAATATATCATTTCTGTTCTTGTAAGAAAGAACACCATTATGTGAAGCTGCCTGCAAGCTTTCAAAAGCTATTAAAATGATAAAATATTAGACCAAGCCCTAGTTTAAAGAAAGTATTCAGCAGTGAAATGACATATGATTTTCTATAATATCTTTGCTAATGACTGGGATTATAGATTGCAGGTGAAAAAGAGAAACTCTAATACAGCAATAAAAGCAATTAGATTATTCAGCTTTGAAAGTACTCAGAGCACAGAGAAATAATGCAACAGAGTGCAGGTCAAAATCTGCAGAGCATTTTGGTATCAAGTTTCCACAGCTTTAAGAAGCAGATAAACATAAATATCTGTTAACACTCAATTCATAGAATATGGAAAAGCACAGCTCTGACTCAAAGTAATAATTATGAAGATCCTGTGCAGCCTTTACTTTAAGAAATTCCACTGACAATAAATAGGAAATTTATTTCAATAAACTAAGTATAGACCTCATCAATCTGCAGAGGATAGGAAGATTCAATCATTAGTAAAACCAGCTAATTCATCTGAGGAAAAAACCAAACAGACCCAAAAGCCAACACAAAGAGATTCAAACAGCCAAACAGCTATTCAATGAAATGTGAAGGATTAAAAAAGCAGTGGTGTCTGCAGATCTTTAGGAATATTGAAGAACTAATGCAGCATCAATGCACTGGGACAGCCCAGACTAGGACATGTGATCCATATGCCAATGAAGAAACTGCATGTATGTCATTCTGCAGATATCTAAGTACTCTTATTACATGACTAATCAGAGAAAAAAAAAGCAGTGCCTTTTCTAGATTTTTGACAAAAGAATAGTAAGAATTATTAGGATCAGGAAAAGAAAAAGGGAGGGAAAAGGCTAAAATATGGATAAGGTGTATCACTAGCTCTTTTCTATATATATTGGTGAGTTTTATCTTGATGTGCATTTTTTTTTATGGATTTAACGCTTTATTTCGGACAAAAGACAGTTCTGCTTTGAGAATGACACAGTATGAATTGGATAAATATATGAAACAACAGAAAAGAGTGAAAAGATTGCATAGGCGACCTGAGAGACTGAAACCAAATTATAATGGATCAAATTAAGACTTTTTAATATGTTTTTAGAAGAAATCATCAGCAGATGTGATATGGCAATTCTCCATTAACTTTAATGGTACTTGTAAGCTCTAAGTTTATACTGAATTTTCCCATGTAGCTTACAAGAACATCTGCTGAGGCTGAACAGACTCTTAAGGTGAAACTCCAACTAATTTCATCAACAAAATAATATTCATCTGTTTTTATCTGGTCACTTAAACACCTTATATTGAAAAATAATAAATTCAGCTGTCCTTCACAAAGCATCTTAGCATGGGATCTCTGCACTGTGTATAAAGGATGTAAAGAAAATTAATGCAGTAGTTTGCATTGTTGACTTGAAATGAAAAACACTATCATAATGATAGGCTGAGCACCAAAAACAATGTATTGGAGTTTCTGCACAGTTTATTCATTTCCTAGCTATTATTTCAGGAAAGAGACACAATTTTCTCTAAACTTCTTATCCACTTTCATTGTGAATATGTATTTCAACCTCAGCATTGACTGTGGATTGTTTTCAATATTTGCAGTCATACAGCTTTATGTGGCTTGTCATAGTTTTATAATTTCTCTCTCAGAAACATGAGATAAAACACCATTTTCTATATTATAGATTGTGGAGGCTCTGAGTCACACAGAGAGATATAGCAATGACTGGAGAAGGAAATCTTCTCCTTCCTTCCATTTCACAAGACTGATGATTACACAGTAGTGAGAAAAGTATAATCCACACTATGGATAGAAGGACTTAATCCATGGAAATAATACATCCTGGCTATCATATACATTTTTTCCTTCTTACAACCACACATTATAATTAAATTGACTTGACATTCATGTGTGCAATGTGGGAAGGACACGATAATGTTTTTTACTTCATGAGATTATTTACATTTCTATTAATTAAGAAAAATACTAATTTTTTTTTATTTTCAGAAAATTAGAAGTCACTTAACATTTTATTTAGGCTGAAGTTTGCCCAACCTTGATTCTCAGTTCTTGAATAATTTTCTAATTGACACAGTTTCTATAACCTTGATTATTTTTCCCCATTATTCCTTTTGCAGTACTCTGAGTGTTAATAATGTCCTAACTAGTTTACATTCTCCCTTTTGAAGAGTCCAAATTTCTATGCAGAAAATGTTGCTCACTGCAGATAACAAAACCATTAAAAACATTCTGTTGTACCCAATCCACTACTGTTTTATGTGCAAGATGAATACTAAAAGCACCATTAGCAGCAGAGACAGTTACCAATCACTTATTGGCAATTACACAATTAATTAACTAGCTGCTTCACATTAACATTTTCAATCTGAGTGTGTATTTTCTGTTATGTATCTGATGCAAATATTTGTTGAACTGGAGGACAGGACCAATCTGAGTTGCTTCCTAACCAGAGATCTGCAGAAAACAAGAAGCAAGCATTATGCAGCACATGGCTTCGGTCTGCATTCATGACTCACAATCATGCCACGCTCCTAGTACAGCAAAGGAACAGCACGTACTCAGCCATGCACAAGAGACTTCTGTCTTCTTCCTCCTGCTAATGCCTCTTTCTACTGCTGTAGATAAAATGGCACTCAAATTATCTGAGGAGTAAAAGATGTAAGAACAGAAATAAACGCATATATCAATCAGCTATGCTTCTCACAAGGAAAGACCCAAACTTTTTTATGTATGTTCATTTCTGTTTCTTGAGACTCTACAAAATGTACTGCCTTTTAAACTAAGCCTTCGATCCACAGTCTTTCTTCTGGAAAACATGGGTAACAATGGCATCCTAAAAGTTTTCAAAGGAGAAACACCTCATATAAAACCTTGTTCCAGTAGAATAAGCACCACATACTTCCCTCAAACTTCCTTCCTATTGATCTTACAAAGAGATAACAGAAATGAACTGTTGACTCTTTTGTTTATATCCCACTGTTGCTACTTCACCATTCTGCACCTTTAGAAAAACAGTGATTTGAGGGATGGTGTGTGTGCTGTGATTATGTGTAACAATATTTCATAGATTGGCATTTTAAAAGTACTGTAAAGTGTAATGAATGTACTTTAACTTTTTTGTGTAGAAAGGCTCTCTAATATTGATTAACAGGAAAATAAAGCTTCATTATAACACATTTTTACATAACCAGCCCTAGAATACCTCTCAACAGGAATACAACCAAATGCATCAACAACTGTCTAATTCTTCACTTTCAGTGCTGACTTAACATCAAGAAAAAGCTCCCTCTGTAATAAACTGAAATGTTTCTCTGCAGTATTTACAAGCTCCTAGAAAAATTGCCTGAAAGCTCAAAGATTTAAAGTCTTATGTCTAATAAACATTTTAAATAATCCTATTAATTTAGTAAATCAATAAAAAATAAACAATGAAGACTTCTTTACATACCTTTAGATGGAAAGCTACTCTTTATGCTTCTTTAAGCTAATACCACAATGTATTCTCTCTGTCAGACAGTTATGAATATATCTGTCGCTAAAAATCCCTACTGGCAAATGGAAGGCTAAAAGAAGGCAATGAATCTAGCTATTCATGATGGAGGTCTTTTCAAGGTAACTACACAGACAGGGAAGGGGGAAAGCTGATGTATTTAAAATGCTTCTACTGTTGCAACTCATGGGAAAAGGTCTTTCAATCTAAGAGCAAGTTTTTAAAGTAAATAAAACCATTTGTGTTCAGATCAGTGGTCATGTTGTCAATAAACATCACTCACGAAGGTCTACTTACCTCTAACTGCACATCTCTCTTCCAGCCACTTCCTATTGCTTCCTCACATTTCCACACAATGTACTGCTGTGTCTGCAACATTCCCCTTCTTCATGCCTCTTGTTACACACATTGTTCTCCTTAAGCTAAATTATATTCCTGGGCACATGATGATATTAATAGAAGATAGACTGGATAGCTTTGACCTCTTTTTCTCACCTCCTTCAGTCAATTAATGACAAATTGTAGATGCTTTTCTGGTTTTTTTTAATTGTCTTTAAATTAGAAGTGTTCTCCAGGTCACAATGTCAGAAAATAATAAGGATATGATGGCAAACATGCTGCCTCCTCTGTATTGCACACTATGCCTCGTAATTCTCTATTCTCACATGGCCTTCAGAAGGTACTCAGCAGGGCACAGATCTCACAAGTACCCTGTGCTCTGTGTGCCATGCCATGTGCACAGCCTGGCTGCCAGTGTGTGGGAAATGGAAATGGCAGCTTTTGTTTAGTAAAATAAACTTGTCAACATATTCTGAGATGTTTAGAAAAGTCTCCACATGAACACCATAGGTGTCTCACTTGCAACGAAGTACAGAGACAAGGAGGCACAGAAAATTTGTCTGTATTGACTCAATTTTCAGTGGCTGACCAAAATTCGATTTATGCTTCTAATGTAAAGCTATAATTAGGAGGAAGTTCTAGCTTTCCCCTTTCCAAGGTAGCTTGGGTGTGAAAAGAATATTTTCAGTACTCAAGCCTCTACTGTAACTTTGGAGAGGTATACAAGCTTAGTGCCTTTGATGATCTTCATTGGTCCCTCAGACTATAATGCAACATGTAAGGGCTGTATAAATCCATAACACAGATTTCAATTATCAAAACAAAAACATGAGCAAATCCTTTTGTAGCATTGTTTGGTTTCTTTTCTTCAGATAATCCTCTTTTTATATTTGGCACTGGTACCAGGTGTAAAGCATGTACCACCAATGTCTTTACTATGGCTGTGTACACTCATATGCTATAAAAGTGTTTAGACTCAGTTCTTGACAGGGACCATAATGGAACTAATTGTGATACTCTGTTTTGATACAGAGATTTATTCTTGCTCTGAGCAGCAGAGGAACTAATGTGGTATGCAACAGTAGAAACAAAGAAAAGAGGAAAACTGCAGGGAGCTTTACCACAGAACAAATCTGGAACAAGTCCTGGGAATCTAAAAAAGCTACCACAGTGTTGTATTGCAGAGAACAATTCTGAATTAATATTTTGCAAAGGAAAAGGATTATAGGTAAAGGAACTGAAGACAGAAAATATTAATGTGTTTTCAGGTTTATGCCACTTCCAATTGTTTAGGTTATTCCCTTCAAGCCATTTTAGAGAAGACATGAGAACATACTCCCTTTGTATAGTTTAGTACTTCCAAAAAGCTGAAGTCAAAACGTTTGTGCTGTTAAAACGATGATGGTTATGCCACTTTTATTTCTACCAGTTCATTTATTCTAAAAGAATCTCTAAAATATTAAAATATCAACATCACAAGGTGCACTGATAATGAAGGAATTACAAGCTACTTTTTGGACTTGAGGGGTCTGAGTTCCTTTTTTCATTTCTCACCCTATCAGTGGAAACACATCTGGTAATCACCACTTCTCAGCTGAACCCATTGTTGCCTGCATGAGTGCTTCTCTCCCATTTCCCTGGAAAGTTAAACTGCCTTTTTAAATCTCAGGTGAGCCAAGCCAACCTTTGCCTTTGCAGCAAACCAGAAAGGAGTAATACTTTCTGAATCAAACAGCTGTTTTAGCTCAGAGGCAACAGCTTACACCATCACCAAACAGGTGAGTTGCTGCCTGAGTCAAGACTTAAGACAAATCTAGGAGCAGAGCAAGCAACCTCCCAGGCTTACAACTGAAGTGCAAGGTGGCATTACATTCTGCAAATGAAAGATCTGTTCTGGCTGAGCAGATTCTGGGACACTGTTGTTAACACACTTTGTAAAGGAACAATCTGAGAGATTATATTCTTGATGTATTTCATATGATAACAGACCATATTTATTCAGATGATAAAACAAGATGTAGGCCAGTGGGAAATCAAGATTTTGAATCTGCTTTATTTAGGCAATAGCCAAATAATTAGACACTTTTCAAACTTCTTTTATTTTAATCTAAATCAAAAGATGATTTAGCCTTAAGAAATTTAAAAGAATCCAAAATGGCATGGTGCTACAGTTTAAAATATATCACCATTAATTATAAATCAAGTTTATCAGGTTTTCACAAGCTTGTAACATTTAAAAACTTACTCAAGGCTTGTATTATAAATTCAGTAAAAGAACATGTTTGGGGGAAAAACACAATAGAAATCTTTTTCCCACTTCTGGGCTATACGTATAAAGAAAAAAAAAATAACAACAAAAAACAAACAAACAAACAAAAAAACATTCAAAACCCGGCAGTTTATCACTGAGAAAAAAAGAAAACCATTTTACCAATTAGAGTGTTTCTTCTGTGAAGTCCATGATTCTCATATGTATATTTGCACATTCAGCCCGGTGATGTGGTGGAGTCACCATCCCTGGATGTGTTTAAAAAAAGACTGGATGCGGCACTCAGTGCCACAGTTTAGTTGAGGTGTTAGGACATGGGTTTGACTCAATGATCTTAAAGGTTTCTTCCAACCCTGTGGTTCTGTGATACCTAAGCAAAGCCTTCTTCCTTTAGCTGAATTTTTCAAGCCTGTACAATAACACATGACTTTGGGTAGGGGAAGAAATAAATGAGCTACAATAAGCCACTACTATAAGCTTTACTGTTCACAGATATGTTTTCTATGTAAATTCAGCTTCCTCTTTTTTTCCCATAAAAATTTAACAGGTTTCTTTAGTTTGTGGACTAACAGTAACTGTCTTCACCAGTAAATATAAAATCTAACAGCTCCTGAATGTGAAAATAAACATCCCCATCAAACCTAACTCAAAGTGCTGATCCTTAAGAGGTGTTAATTCATCCAGTTTTCTTGGCAGGCTACAGGTTTTCAGTGTCACTTATTCCATATGTTCTTTTGGTGATCATCTGAAGGCAACTGATGGAAATATCAGGTTCAGTTCTCTCATAACCCATAAATAAAATACCCAAAATATTGCCTGGTTACAGTTATTAGCCATGTGCATTTGTGTCTATTTTGATTATATTTTCTTGTAAGACTAAATTCTTGATTTAGTATTTGTTTTGATAGGGTCTACAGTGAAATTATTTTAATATCCAGATTTATATTAAACCAGAAGAGAAAATGTGTAAAATAAATACCCTGCAAATGTGACAAAAAGTCCTCTACTTGTGTTGTTGACTTAAATGAAAGTAAAATAAAATGAAAAAATTGGCATGTATGCCAAATTACTTGTAAGCTAAGACCTGCCCTTCTAATCAGTTCTGTGTAGATGGGTCTTGGCATCTTTTTAGGATCTCTATTAATTTTGAGGATGCCCCAATAAGTGATCAAACATGTAATGCATTGAATAAGATATTAAAGAAAAACTGTAAAAAAATTCCATGGTAAGAATACTAAAAAATAATCACAACCATTTAATTAATATATAACTGGTTTATTTACCATAAAAATTGCTTATCTTTTTAAAGAGTAGTAGTTAAATATCATTATTATGCAGTGCTTAAATTGAAATTATTGTTATTCTTAAAGATCAGCAACTCATGAAGAAATTACACTGCTTTATATTTATTGTTCTTAGTCAACTTTGAGCTTTCTGTAGTCTCAAAAGGAAATATGCCTACCTGCTGATAAAAGCCAGTTTTTTTACAAATTTTCATTTAATTGCTTCCTACTAATTTTTCCCTTCCTTTGCTGGTGTTTGCCCAGCTTCAAAGATTCTGTACTAATAGAATCAGTCCATTTGACAATGTTTAAAGCAAAATAACTAACAAGATGTTTATCCCATAGATTTTACTGAACATTAGAGAGAAAATGCAGTGTTTAGAAGACAATTTAAATAATGTCCATTACATCCTCTTACAGTTTCACACTTTTCTGAGCATGTCACAATTTCTTGTAATTTGTATAAGAACCTAGAAAGGTGCCACTCAGAAGTCCAGTCAAAAGCTTCAGAGACATGGAATATCTGAAAAGCAAACTCAGACTTCTTTTATTCACTGTTTGTATTTTCCATTTACATCCTTCAGTACTCCTTTACTATTTTGAACAAAGTTGGCAAATTTTCATCATCCATTATTTTGATGACATGACATTTAGCGTCTTTCCAGATCACCCATAAAGGCTTTAAATGCTAAATATACTAGGGTGATTAATGACTCTTCTTCTGTACTATTGTACTTATCTGAAAGCATTACCCTTCAGCACAGTCTTCATTTATAGTTTACAGCTAGTTCTCTATACACATGAAATTCTAAGTTAACATTTTCTTTATGTGCATGAAACTCTGAGTTAATGTTTTCAGCAACAGAGGTTGTCCTTATCTCTCTCTCCTTTCATCAATGTTTTAAATGTTCTTTATTCTTGCAGTTAATATATTGAGTGAATTTGTTTGTGATTAGATGCTGTTCACACATCACAGTCATCACCTCCTGAAGTAACTTCAAGGACTTAAATCAGCAGAATATCAAGATTTTTTGTATTGTAACAAGCATTGTTAATAAAGTCAGGATACCTTTTAGTTAGAAAACTATTGTAATATTGAAGGGCATTTAAATTCTCTAGCAGAATCTAGCTGTCAGCATTTCTATGGGATAAATAAAAATCTGAATCAATCACAATGTTCTGAATATCATGGCGAGTACTTAGTGCAATTTCAGGTGAAATCTGGTCTAGACCATTTAGAGTTTATTTACCTTAAAAACTGCTTGTTTGCTTGTAGAGTTGTAGTTTACTGTAATTATTATGCACTGTTTAACTTTTAATTTCTTTAAAAATCAGAAACTTATGAGGAAATTATACTGATTTAATAATTACATGCTTTATGTGATTTATTAATTATGTGCCTTTTGCAACATTTGAGTCAGGGGACAGATTTCAACTCCAGTCATATAGAAAATCTGACATATATTGGCAGATAATTTTCAGGTTTTACCCTTTAATTCTGTGTTGTCCCATTTGGAGTTATAAAAGAATATGGGAGTTGTAACTTTCCAGATGCAAAACATATGTCTTTGCTCTGGCATTTCCTTGACAGTGTGTTTGTTATCCACATAAATATCCTGATATTTAGCTTTTGGGGAGAGTTAAGTGCAGCCAGAGCATTTATTCTAATTCTTCTAAATATATATTATGATCCTGCCATGGGAGGTATCTCATGGTAGCCACAACTGCAAGGCATGTCATCTCAAAGCCAAATTATGCTCTTTAATTATGGGCAGGTGACAGAAATATTGGGTTCTGGAGATATGAACCCCAGGATAGGCCCTCATCTGCCAACTAACCCTCAACATAAATTACAAAATACTCATAATTTATGTACTTCTGTGGATTTTATGTAAACCTGTGTAAGTCTGTGTTCTCACATAAAATAAGGCATACAACCAAAACTCTATTGTTGATCCATTCAAGTGTAGGTTATGGAAAACCATTAAGTGTTTATTAATAAATAAAGGATTGCATGATCTGATTTTATTTTAGTATTGATAGACTTAAATTCCACATGCTAAAGAAAAAAATGTAACCGTTCTTTCTCAATTAATTTGCAAGTCTTGATGGGAGAGTGCACAGATTCCAGCTTCTCAGATACCTTGTCAGTTTTTCACAGTAAAAAATCTAAAGTCAATAATTTTGGACACATGCTTGAATTTTACCATGAAGATCTGGTAAACATTTCATGCAAAAAGAAGGCACATTTATATTCATTATTGTTAGAGTTCTAAGGATGTTACAGTCCCTTCCTTCAACTACAGAATCATTTAAAAGGCATAAAATGCCTTTTATGGTGACAGGATGAATGTTATGGTCATTATCTTTGCTAGAATACCTGTAAATATGTATATTACATTTAGAGTAAACACATTAATTTTAGAGTTTATAGGTTAACTTTTACTGAAGTTATAAAATCACTGAATAAAGAAACAAATTTTTCCTATAAAGTACTTCTTCAAGAAACTCATGCAAACCACACAAAGTCTAATTGCTAAACAAAATGTTGGCTTTCTGTGAAAAATAACTGGAAGCAAACTATGTTATTATACTATAACTTTTTTTGTGGGCATTACATTTAAAAATATTAGTTGTGATATAAGAAGTTGAAATCTCTAGTAATGTATCAAAGTATGTGATCAAATGTCAACACAAACTCATATTAGATAAATTTCAAGCCAACAGAACCTTAGGGCAACAAGGTGTTTGTGGCTACAGTGTTATTTCAGGATTCAGGTATTGAATTGACAAAAACCAAAAGGATAAATCCTCATTTATGGCTCCACCCCAAAATATACTTAACAAATCTCCAAGGAAAACATGCAAGAGATGGACTTGCAGCCCTTCTCTGAACTTTATGGCATTTAGTCCTTGAATTCCCTTCTAAACCCTTTTTTATTTAACTGCAGAAACATCTGTATTACAAGAGAGAAAAGACAAGTGCTTATTATGCACCTTAAACTCAGCTTGGAAATGTAAGTACAGCACTGTGCCAGAAAATAATTCTGATCTTGTGCTTGAGTTTGATAAAGCTATTGGCAAAAGTACCCTTAAGGATATGAAGTACTGATACTGCCCATCTTTGGGAGCACTGTCAGTTTATCTGAGCTCAGTGTTGAGACACATTCTTATCAAAGCCATTTTGGGATCCAGGTGAAAAAAAAGAGTATCCTTATGCCTACACACCATAAAGGACTCAACTGTCTAGATACATGCAGAGTGTCCCTACCAGCTTACAGCATAGCTGGGGTACCTATCTTCTACAAAATAATGCTCTAATTAGGGCACTTGCTCTGAATTTTGGCCCTGATTGAACCTAAGGAGATTTGCCTCTACAACACTGTCTTCCAAGAACTCTGTTCTAGCCACAAAAAACCCAGAATTCAAAACCACCGAAAAATCTCTCCTATGTCAGAATGCTCTGTTCTCTTGAAATCATACTACACTTCTGCTAAGAGTGAAAATGTGTGTATACAGAATAAGTGAATCTGCTTTGGTATCCTAGTGGATATACAGTGATTTGAAATATTCCCCTACTGTATTGTATTTTTTATTTCTATGAAAATGAAATCCTGTATTAAAAAAAAAGAAATAAATTAGAGAACACAGGTCATCCCAATGCTCTTATGTTTCAAATTGTTTTCTGGGGCTATGAAAAAAAAACCTGAGGAAAATCACAACTTGATCTTGAAGATAGTTCAAATTTTTAAGGTGGATGCAAATGCATACTTTCCCAGATTCCATTCTGGGAATGTGTAAGAAAAAGTGGCCTATTTTCTAGTATTTAATATTTGAATGTTCCATGGGCCATTGAATAGATTACAAACAAAAAGAGCTCAAATAAATTCTGTTTAACACATTTTAAAAAGTGTTTGCTATTTGGAGAAAAAAGTTTTATCTTGAAAAAATGCCATGAAAAAACTTCAAGAAAAACAGTTAAGAAAGCTCCATAAATGCATCATAACACTGCTAATGCAGCTCTGCCGAGGTGGAAGTTTAAATCAGCCTTGCATTCTGATTATCTTTGGGTCTAGTTTGACATCTGATGAACAATAGAGCTGCTCTAGGGTTATCTTGGTCGATGTTAACAATTAAGTCGTGTACTTTCCAATTCTTCCCTTTTTAATGGAACTTGTCAGATTATAGAAGTACTCCTCCATGTGTTCCTCCAGTGCCTCATATGAAATTCTTGAATAGAGGAAGCAAGGTGTTCTACAGGAAAAACCATTTTGATTTCAAATTTTCACAAAGGGGAAATTCAGCAAAAATAGGTAAAAAACTACTGCAGTAGTGCAAAGGCATAGAACAGGTCCTGGATGTGTATTCTTCAGAGAAATTTTTGGACATATTTGAAGCATGTGCATTTATTAATTTCAAATAGCTTGGGGTTTTGCCCAAAGACAAGAATGAAATAAGGACTGTGATTTTCTGTCTTATAATCAGACCCAAATTAAAACATTTACAAGTGTGTTAGAGAAAGATCAAGCAAAATTGACTACATTTTTGCTTTTGAGGCAAGGAAAAAATGCTTTCTGCTTTTAATCTCTGTCTTCTGTTAAATCTTTCATAGGGAACAAGTACTAGTAGTCTGAACTCTTCAACCTCCCAGTGATGGGCATGTAGAAGTGAAAAGTAAATTACACAGCTCCAGTGTGAAAGTGTTTACTTCCCTTCTAGCAAAGGTACTTCATTGAAAAGAAGCATGATCTCAATAATGTCTGTTTGGGGTTGTACAACAATAATGCTTGATAGCTAAAAATGGGTTTTGCTTTAATTTAAGAAAATATTTTATTCTTGTTCAGACAAATTGAGACCTAGACAACAGATGACATGCAATGATATGAAAGTGCTTCTGAATAGACATCATTGAAAAGTTGGAGCTAAATCCATCTTACAATGACCAGTGATTTTCATGACATCTTTTAATATGATCAAGAGAAGTCTAAAATTGATTTGAGGAATGTTCTCATTAGACACACAAAGAACTCAAAAATTCAAAGACTGATTCTATAATTGGAGAAACACCCCAAAAGAAAATTAGAAAGGCTGACTAAAAAATGGGCCATTGAACTAAACTACATAAGAGACCTTTGAAAAGAATTTATTAAGTTTCTAAACAAAGCCTGCTCTGAGAAGTAATGAAAACATATGCTAACAGAGATGATTGAACATTAAAAGATGAATCTTCTGGCTTTTTCTCTAGGGTTTAGGTACCTTAGATCCAATATTTAATAACTGTTCTTTCTGTATTGATTTTCATAAATGTCCAACATCTTAACCAATACTTGTCTTCAAAGATTTCAGGTCTTATAACCTTAATTGCTTGAGGGTTACTTTTGTTGTACTAATTAAAGGAGAGCCAGAAATTGATACAAGTGCAACTGAATGACTCAGGCCAGCTTAGTGCTTGCTGCACCTATACATGATCTTTGTAGGAAATAGCCACTTGTAAAGATCCAAGGAAGTTGGGGATCAGAGGTCTAGTACCCAAGCTCTCCATCCTATTCTCATTTGACAGTGAATATTTATTCTCAAATATGCCCAGACATCTTTCCCAGTGGCTGGGAAGATACAATAGATTTGGCATAAAATCATAAAACCCTCATCATACAGGGGTAAATAAAAATAGAGCACATCCAGTACACATTTACTACACACTGGGAAGGGGAATCTCATGCCATCCCACTGATACCAGTTTGATGCAAAGGACAGCAAGAGATGCCCAGAGACTGGAAAGGGATCACAGGTCAGCAGGACAACCCCTGGAGAGCTGCACAAAGGAATTCCAGCCACTCCAGCCAGTGATTCAGCTGCATCAGGGGCCCAACATAAATGCCTCTATGCAGACACATGTAGTGTGGGAAATAAAAAAGAGGAGTTAGAGAAGTATGTGCTACCCCGGCCTTTGTGTGAGCAGACCTTGGCATCTTCAGGGACCTGCTTATTAGAGTACCATGGGATAAAGTCCTGGAGGGAAGAGTGGCAATTATTCAGGGATCACCTCCTCTAAGCTCAGCAGTTATGCATTCCAGTGAAGAGAAAATCAGGCAAAAACACCAAGAGGGCTGTGAATCAGCACACCTTGCTGTGAATCAGCAAGGAGCTCCTGGACAAACTCAAACACAAAAGGAAAAGTAGCCTTGGCAGAATATACAAGGGCATGTACTGATAGGATAAGGAGAAAAGGCTTTAAACTGAGAGTGGGTTTAGATGAGATATTCAGAAGAAATTCTTCACTCTGAGGGCAGAGAGGGACTGGCACAGGTTGCCCAGAGAAGTGGTGGATGCCCTGTCCCTGGAAGTGTCCAAGGACAGGCTGGATGGGGCTCTGAGCAACCTGGTCTAATTGAAGGTGTCCCTGCCTCTGGAAAGGGGATTGGAAAAATTTGATGCTTAGGGTTCTTTCCAAACCAAACCATTCTATGATTCAATGATTTTGGAAGTATCCCAAGTACTGGGTTAAAGCATACTTTAGTATATTTTAATGCTTAAGGTCACTTAGTTTCAAACAAGTAGGGAATTTATTTAGTAAATAGCTTGTCAGAAAGTTTGATTTTGATGAAGCACGTTGAAAAGAAAAAGCACTAGATTTTTGATGGTAAAGACATGAGCTGAAACCCAGAAAACTCCAGTTCAATTTTTGTCAGCTCTCAAATTTCACAGCTCCTGAAAGCTTTACCTTTACTATTTCCCACACCCGGAGACTCATTTGAACTCAGAGAAATTCCCTTCCCCCTTCCTCTCACAGTCTGATTGCTAACCACCAAGTTTTTAAAACCCCTTTCTTTCTATTTCTTCCTGGTTCAATGATTATTTAATATCATAAACAATGCTGAAGAGCTTTCCTGGAAGAAATGAGCAGATTTCTACTCTGAACAGTGTATGCCCAAGGGTTTCAGATTCCTTCTCTAGATTAGTCAGAGTAAAAACCTGAAATCAGATTGTATCTGTCCATGGCAAGCACCTTACCACCTGGCCCAGGCAGCCACATCCAATTAAAGCGCACTTGTGAATCATTTTTTCACAAACATTTTTCAGACACATACCATTTGTGTAGCAATAATAAATCCTGGCTTGTTGCTTTTTCTTCTCCCACAAAATCCTAAGTTTGCTGTTAGGCCAGGACTAATTGTGATAGCCACGACCTGTTTGTGACACTTCCCTAGTGGACAGTTATTTACCATCAGTGAGGTTTATCTCATTAACCTTCAAGATATATAGACAAATTACAAAATGACTTCAGCAGTAAGGATGCTTCTGATGAT
The DNA here is from genome assembly GCA_013398995.1 of Alaudala cheleensis. Lineage (NCBI taxonomy): Eukaryota > Metazoa > Chordata > Aves > Passeriformes > Alaudidae > Alaudala > Alaudala cheleensis. The sequence goes on along the minus strand of VWYE01019479.1, from coordinate 206,213 downwards.
GAGCAGCCCAGAAGTTGTTTTAGTTTGTTTTTTATAGTGAATCTGTTGCACACAGATAGATTAATAGCCCTAAAATCCTTCATGAATTCACACAAAAATTATACCATTAATAGGACATGCCTGTCTTTACCACTCAAGTAAGCAAACTACTTTTGCAGTGTACGAAAGGAAGTTAATTTCCTGAAACCTGTCTAAAATAACTTCGAAAATAGCAGTAGTATTTGCACTGAAAAAAAAATCAGATGTGAATATCTGCATTGTGAAGCTCTAATAGTTCTCATCTGGGGCTCTGCCTCTTGCTACTTCATTATGACAAAGCAGCCCAAAATTAGAGAAAATTTGGCTCTGCTCATAAGTGCCCATTTCACAGATTTCAGTGTCTAGGACAGAGTGCTCTTCCAGGGACAAACAACAGGACAGGATTTATCTGACAGACTTAAGGTTAATTTAATTCATGATAGGTCATAGCTGACTGGGGTATTTACAAGCTCAAAAAAGCATGAAAGGATTTCTAAGTCTTATTAGTCCATACTGTTCTTTCCATGCTGCTCTGTAACTCAACATAGCTGGAACAGATGATCAAGGTTGTCTTAATATTCAGGGTGGTGGGAACAAAAACCCAAAGTAATGCCTATGCAAAGCTGCTATGGTTTTTCTCATCTGACTGAAAAGCTACACATCTATTAGCTATATTCACATATTAAAAACCTGCTCATGAGAATGTCTTAAAAGGCTTATTAGTTTGGGTGGTTGACTCAGCTGAAAACATAGTGATTCATATCCTTGTAATTATCTCTTGCAGACAAAACTAAGCAAGCTGAACTGCATACTTCTGAATGAATTGAAGACCAATATTAAATGAAGGCTTATTTAAAAGAGTGCTTAATTTGGAACTGAAGAGAATGAGTGAGATTTATTGCAGCTAATATTAAGCATCTGCAGTACAAAAGATATGATGGTTACTACTGATAAGAATTCCCAGTAAATATTTTTGTTGTATTCCTGAAGATCTGCAATTCTCTTTTCTCTTTAAAAGGGATATAATTTCTGAATTTAAGAATGGGCCCCAGGTCTTGAGAATTTTATCATTAATTTCCCTCCTCACTCACATTTTTGCTCATACATGCCTGTATAACTCAATCAGTTTCTCCCTGTATTAAAATTTTCTCAGCATGACCTGGCACTCTGCACTTGTAACCAAGAAATCCAACCATGTCTTGAGCTGCATTCAAAAGGTCTGTGGCCAAAAGGGCCTCTCTGCTCTGCTGAGACCCCACCTGAGTATTCCAGTCAGCTCCGGGGCTCCCAACCTGACAAGAACATGGTCCTGTTGAAGTGACCATAGAGGAGGGCCATGAAGACAATTCTCTAGAGAGCTGGAGAGAGCACCTCTGCTTACAGAGACAGACTGAGAGAGCTGGAGCTGTTCAGTCTAGGGAAGAGAAGGCTTCAGGGAGACCTTATAGCACCTTCCAGTGCCTGATGGGGACTGTTAAGAGAGAGATGGAAAGGGACATTTTACAAGTGCCTACAGTGAAAGAACAAGGGGGAATGGCTTTAATCTAAGAGAATAAGTTTAGATCAGATGTTACAAAGAAATTTTTTACTGTGAGGATGGTGAAAAACTGGCACAGGAGGCCCAGAGAAGTTGTGGATGCCTCATCCCTGGAAGTGTTCAATATCAGCTTGGATGGTGCCTTGAACAGCCTGGTCTGGTGAAAGGTATCCCTGCCCATGGCAGGGGGCTTGGAACTAGATTATCCATAAGGTTCCTTCAATCCATAGCATTCTGTGATTCTATGATTTTATAAATTATAATTAACCTTTTGCAAATTAGAGCATGAGTAATGTTACAATAGCAAAGACAACTGGACACTGTCCATAAAACCTTGCCAGTCTGATAGAAAAATTTTATTAAAATAAACAAAAAAACCAAACCAAACCAAAAAACAAACAAACAAAAAACCCAAGGAAAAAAATCTCTTGTTTAGATTTGTCTCATCCTAAGTAAAGATGCTTCAATGCAAACAAAATAAAGAGTTAATATTCACCTACTCTGAAGTTTGACACTGAAAGAAACAAAATAGGATTTAACTCAAGAAACCTAGGAAAACTGGATATGTTCCTAAGTACATATTTATAAGTCCTTAGTAGACTTTTTCACATCTTTTTCACATCACACAAATGTGCCATGTCAGCCTAAGGTCCTGCATGGCTGTACAGGAGAGAAAAGGGCAGAGATACATTTACATTTATCTGCAGTTAAACATCTGCTGTAGGGTAAGACTAACTCCAGTCTATGTCATTGTTTTTTTCTGTGGAATAAAAGTCAGAGCACTAATCCTAGGTGGCATCAAGCAATCCTTTTCTGCAGGTATGCATAACGATGCATGTGTATTTGGATATATATTATTTATGTGCACAACTATATATGCATGTTATTTGCACCTGTCTTCCCAACTGAACAATTTTGGTTGCTTAGGAAATTGGAAAAAATGAATCCTACCCATTTTCTAAGTTATTGAGAAAAAAAGTGCCTACCCAGGGCAAGAGAATCTTTTTCACTCAGAATTGAATACCTGTGTGCAGAGATGATATGAATATGCTATGCATATATCAAATCTCTTAGAGGTTTATAAATATCTTTAGAAAAGATAAATAGTGATTTTATGATTCAGAAAAATGAGAGACAGTGTGGAAAAGACCTTTGAAAAGCATCAATAACATAGTCAGTAAATCAGAGACCAAATGCTGGCAATGCTTAAAACCAATGGCACACAAAAACAAGCACTGATGGAAAAGATCTTCAACTAAAACACATTCTCCCACAGTAGTTTGTAGATTGTTGGTCTTTTCTATTGATTTTTCTGTTTCTTTGCTGTTAAACAGGGACTGAAAGTTTCATTTTTACATCCCATTAGATACTATCTCCAGGTGCCTTTCAAATCAGAGTGCCTTCAGAAACACATTATTCCAAATTTTCAATTGCACTGGGGTTTTACACTCTGAACAAAACTCACTTGAAAGAGACATAAGAATAGTAAGCTTGTAAATTTGTGATTCTGCCAATTGCTGATTATAATTCAGGAGAATTATAATGTTCAGGTCTGTTCTGTAAAGGTAGACTGTGGTCTCAACAGCGAGTATATGCATTCAATCCAGCATAGATTGGGAATGGTGACCAGAGAAAACACTTTTATACATAAACTTTTCTTATCTATCTATCTGTCTGTCTGTCTCTAGGTTTTTTCTACTTTGACTTCAGCTAATAGAAGCAATAAACTCTGACTTATCTGAAAGTTTACCCAGAAAATTCCATCTCAAATGAATCATTCAGGTGCTCGCATGATGTGAGTCTCATCATTAGGCTGGAAATTTCATTCCATGAATCATGTTGAACTGTTCAAGGAAAAGGAATATAATGCATAACATTGCCAGGTATTCAAATATAGCTGTGCCTGTTCACATGAGACAGCTACTAATGACTGCTCATGAGCAAAAACCAGGCCAGCTGTTATCCATGCTAATTGTTAACATCATTCCAAACAATAAATATATTTGAGTAAATCATCATGATTTTCTGGAAAAATAATTTATGTAAGAGCAGGTGAAGATTCCCTCATGATAATATTTTGGTCCAGTTTCTCAAGGCCGTACAGTGTACCAGAAGAGTACTAAGATTTTTATCCTGATGTCTTTAATGTCAGTAACAGACTACTATTCAAAAAAAAACACAAAAACTAAAAAAAAGACACTAGTTACCAACATAGCTCAGATCACAATCACTTTTTGCTTATTGTTTTCATATATGTACAAAATAATGTTAAAAACTAATTTAATAAACAACAAATCCACCCTGTAAATACCAAAGCACTTTTGCTATAACTTTGAGCTAATTTTATCATTCATTTGGAAAATATTTTCCTTTCCTACAATTTGTTTATTCAGAGTTTATCTTAGGGGACAGTGCATGAAATCAATGTGCTGTACAGTAATTGACTGACTGCATGATCTAATTAACACTAACTTGTTATTTCCTTCCTTCTATTTTTGTCATGGTCATTCCTGGATTTTCCACTTACTGCAGATGAACTCCTCAGAGCAGGATCTGTGGCATGCTCAGTGTCCATGATTCATCTATTAAATACAGCTGTTAAACCTTATGGGACATCCTTTTCTTTAACCATTGCATTATTTTAAAAGCGCCATTTAATTAGCTGTCATTGATTTGAGTAGTGAAAACTAAAAAAAGTCCATCTAAGTATCAAATCAAAATAATCAGACACGAGACAGAAGTAAAAAAGGGGGGAAAAGAGACAGTCATTCATTTATACTTTGAAGGCACAAAATCATCTTGTAAACTGATGGAACTGATGTTATAGATACAGTATAAAGCTTTGTCGCCTTTTTTCTTTTTCTGGAAAATGATTAATTTTTTCCTGCTATGTTTAGTCCATCAGATAACCTATATCAGAAGAAACCAAATATAAGTGCTTCAGTGCTGAAAGATCTTTGTTAATTCATTGATGACCAAATGTGGAAGATAGAAAACATTAAGTACTATAATTTAAAATGTTCTAATGTGCCTTTTTATAGAAAAAGTAATTGCATGAATGTTAAATATTCACACTGCAAAGTAGTTTTGAAAAATTGCCCATCCTAAATTTGTCCCTCACCAAATTTCTATTTTCTAACATTACAACACAGTCCAAGAAATACTAAGTTTGACTTGTTCTTTTGATATTAATGCAGGCTATAAAGAAAACCAGCTCAAAGGATCATGAAGTTTATTTTTCAGTCTTGCTACAAGATGATCACTCAATTGAGACTGTGGTGACCTCACTGTGACTATTCAATGAGTCGGTAATGTTTCACAGTGAAGCTTTTTACTTTATGCTAATCAGCATTCATTATTTGCAATTAAAAACATGTACTTTTATAATTTCACAAACATTTGATTGTGACAGCTAATTCAATGCTGGCTTTGTCTTCAGTTTAAAAGAAGTGTAGACCAATTGAATCAGAGAGATTTTGATAACATAAAATTACTATTACAGCTATAGGCAATTATCCTGTTGCAGTGTTAAGGGATCCATGTAGGTCACATTTTAAGGGTGTTTAGATCTTGGCAGAGTATTGTCATATAGCTCTGTTAATCTACAAAGTCTGGTGTCTTCTATCCAAGCAGTCTCTGTAGTGATCTGTCATGCCAATGTTAAACTTTTTATAGTTTTTCAGAGAACAGCACTTATTCATCTAACAAATTACATCATTGCACTTTGAGAACATAAAAAAGCTTTATTAAATATTGCTTATGTTTTATTTAAATAAAATATTAGGAATTAAAAAATATTAGACATATTTAAAATATTTCTTTGCTGGGACAATTCATACATGAGATTCTATTTTCTTTGTAGACAGTTATAATTTCATTTCAGTATTTCTATTTCATTTATAAAACTAAATCTTAGGCAAAAAATGTCATTTTCTGGTGTCCTTATCTTCTTCACTATCAGTGGTTGATGCCAGAAAGTTTCTAAAATGTTCAACATTGACACAAGCTCTATGATATTCCTCTTCATTTTTTTTTATTCATGCCAATGTAATAATGCCTACAAGGTATTTTAAATTTCAAGTTTGTCTGTCAGCCTGTTCAAGTAACCAGTTCGTTTTTCAAAGATTACCTTCTGCTTCATTGAATTTGAAGTCTACAATCTCCCTTCTTTCTAGTGTTTTGCAAAGATGCTGTCATGGCTGAAAATCAGTGAAATAAACAATGTAGCTTATTCCAAATCACTGGAAGAGGCTGCAGAGCATATTTTGCAGACCAAGGAAATTACCTGCTCCACACGCAGTGTTCATGTAGTCAATATCACACCAATCTGTACTTAACTGAATAAAAATCAGCACAAATACAAAACATTTGCTTTTATTTATGGACAATTCTCATGTTGAAACTGGTATACATAATTTGAAATAAAATGCCTAGCGTTTTGAAAAGGTGGATGTTTATACACATCTTTGTTGTCCGATATCCTGGAAAAGCAAAAGCATGTCCTTTGCCAATGAGTTTTTCTTTTTTGTTTTAAAGGCCCACAGAGATCTGGTGAGACAATCCTCTGTGAGCTATAACAAGCTGTTAGGTGAATATCTGCTTGACACCAAAATTTCAGAATCTTAGAAAAATATTCTGCTGTGGCAGCACTGAAAGACATATTCTCACTCTAAAAAAAATCAGGATCTCCTTTCTTCTTTTTTACTTTAATGTAACAAACTATTTATTGTCTTAAGGCAAATAAATCAACAATTAATGAGATTCTGCAAAGTGATTGTTTTAAACTGGATATAAACTGCTACTCACAAGTCTTTCCTAAACCTCAGCCAATATTTGAGAATAAGGTCCAACTGGTAAATGTCTGGTTTCATCAGTCCACATGTTCTTTCAATTAGTTTGTTAAATACTACTAATATTGGCTTCAAGCAATCTACTATAGTTTCAATGATTCTCTGAAAATAGTGTTTCTAATAAGCATGTCTTAACAGCAGTGCAAAAATTGACCATCTATTTTCATTGACAAATACATGCTTCACAAGTGGTCTTACAAGATCTTTAATAATATTTGATTTGTACATAGAACTTACACTAATAATTTTTTGTTAATTTTTTCCTTATTAAGAAAATACAGTAAAAGGATAATGTAAGAATAGAGAAAATCATTGGGAAGGGTTAATATATTGGTGTAGGAATATATGAGCCACACCATGATTGCCCCTGCCAAATCATTAAATGAAAGAATTTGAGAAAAGCACAGTTTTATAAAGATATGAATTTATTTACTAAGTTCTATTGATTACAAAAAGCATTTTCTGACAAAAAGAGATCTCATCAATATTATTTAATTAACCAAAAATATTTGCATTTCTTCCATCTTTCCCAAATTTCTCTCAGCTAGTAGCTAATCAAATGCAAAAATTACACAGGTGGCTATCCGGAAGATTTTGTTCCATCATTTCAGTTGATGATTCATGTTTTAATGACCCCCATGCTGGATGAATGAGCTTCAGAACTAGCATAGGTCTCTCATCATAATAGAGTGAAATGGCTTTCTTCATTGTCAATCACAGATAATCACAGGGGTCTTCTACTCAGTTCTCTTCATTTCCACAGAACCCTGAGTCAAATTCAAAGTCTTACTATCATTCTCTAAGGAAGTTCATGTAACTTATAAGGTATCTTTCATCACATTAATCCTCCTTTAGATTCTAAAAAGAAATTTAAATACTGCACTTACTCAATTTAATTTTCTGTAGTCATGACAGATACTATAGCAATGAGGAAGAAAGAAGAAGATAGAAGAGAGGAATCAAATAATTCACTCACTGCTTCAGAGTAAAAAAACATCAAACTATAAGAAAACCATAAGAAAAAAATCTGAAACTTAGATAGCCATAAGGAGCTAGTGTGAAAAAAATCTGAGGATCCTGTCAAAGAAATACATATTACTAGTAGCTTTTCTATGGAGACAGTGCAATCATAGTGGCACTGCAGATGACTGCTACTTGAAGACTTCTTCAATCCTGAAAAATGTCACTGGCAGCAGATTTTCTAACTGCATTGTTTGCACATGATTTTTTTCTATTCTTATTTTGCTAATAGTTGATCTGGAAGGAAAGGGTTTGACTTTAAAAGGGTAAATTTTAGTAAATTACAGATATTGGTTAGGATATTGTGATGAGATTTCTGGTGGGTTTCTCGGACTTTGTACCCTCTTTCTTGAGCTGTTTCTACGTGGAGTGAAGAGTGGACAGTGTAAGGATCTATATACATGACGATTAAGGGAGCTAGCTTTTTTTAATCTTTTATGTGAAAGTATTTTCACGTGCCTGCACACCTGTGACACTCCCAGAGCACAAAGTTCACAATTTAGTCTGACTACTGAGTTTTTAGGAGTCTATGAAGCAAGAAGCAGCCTTCCTATGAAGCTATGATTAGTGGTTTGGAAGGCTCTTAACAAGAGGTGTCTTTTCTGGCCTGATTTTCCAGGAAAAAAATTATTGACAGCCAGATGTTCTCCCTGCAGTGCCCGATGTTGAAATTTGCTTTAAATAAATGTGGGAAAGGGGACTCTATTCAAGTACAGGCAGGAATGAACAGAACATTGTGCACAGAAAAGGTAAAGAAGACGGAAAGGAGTCAACAGCAGGAATGAAATGAGAGAATTTTATAAGCCCACAGCTATTCACCCAGCCTAGGCAAGCTAAAAGGCAACACTCAGGCAGACCATCAACTCACCCAAACATAGTCTCTCAAGCGTAAAGAATAATTTTACATTTGGCCTGTGGGAAGTGAGTTGTTGCAAAAAGGCAAGCAATTCTTTTTAAAATCTATGTAAATACTCTTTAGGTAACTAATTTAGGAAAGAAGAGTCTGGGTTTGAAAATTATCTGCTGGCCTCTATGGAAGGCGGTGCCTCCAAGGTAAAAAAACCTATTTCTAATATTTTCTTCTGAATTTGGATGCTATTTTTAAAGAACAACAGATATCTATTTAGCCACCTCCTTGTCATTAAACAAACAACGATTTGGGTTGTTTCTTTAACCAAATGATGGCGAAATGGTGAAAACCTTATTAGCCCAATGTCATCTGTCCATTTCAAATGAATTTTATAGCAGAAAACATTTTTTGCTCCCAGTGAAACTCCTTCCATACTATTTTGTGTTCATAGTTGATAAGCTTATAGTTGCAAAATTTAGCAATCTTGAAATCATTTTGGGGAAAAAATAAAAAAGCCTAATGTAAGGGGTATAGCTCCTTGCTTGTGGTGTCTGGGGATTGGAGTCGAGAGTCTCTTAGGTCTCTTCCAAACCTTTTTTTTTTTTGAGGACTCACTTTGCTAGCACACGAAGATCCCAAAATTAAAGAGCACCTGATATGTTCCCATTCCCTAGCCATACCTTGGTTTCCCTCATGTGCATTCTTTCCAGGTAAACCAGAACCATGCCTGCTGTTCAGAATAGTTTTATATTGTATACCTCTTAATAAATACATGTTGTCTTGATTGTTGTTTTCACCTGTGAAAACAATGGCTGAGATAAAATTCACAGGACTATCCTATGTATTCTCTGTTCTCAAGAGGAAAAAATATTGGAGCTCATAAACTAACAATATACTTGGAAAAAGAGCATATTTGACATTAAATAAATTCAGAAAAAAAATTTAATTTTTCTTCTTTTTCCCTCTCACAAGTAAACTCCAAATTTGGTTTACTTGATGAGTGAAAAACAGATGGGATATTTATTGTCACCACTAAAAAATGTCTCTTCCACTGACTTTTGTTTTCATTATTGTAAGCAAGATCAGGGAATTTTGTAGGCTTTTTGGAATTGCCTAATCACATCTGTGAAATCAACAGAAATATTTTCTTTTGGGTCTCATTTGTTAGCTACTCTTTCTTTACTTTCTGGGAATCAAGTACTACATATTTTTCTTCTTTCTATTTAACATAGTTTAAAAAAATATATTTCTTAATCAATTATCTCTTTTTTAAGTCATAATCAAAGCTCCATGAATTCTCCAGCCAAGAAGAATTAAATCTCAGGTTACAAAAAATAATTAGCTCAATTTTGTCGCACATACATGAGATCCCAAAGCATCAATTATCTTCTGTCTACTGAATTATGCTGAAACATCACACGTAGAAGTTGCCATTAACACCTCCTGCTGTTGCTGTGAATTGCTTCAGCCCCATCATATGCAGTATGTTAAAGTTTTGAATTAAGCTCTACATGTGCAGTACAAGTTTTAAAGACAGCTGTAGGACTCTTGTCTTCAGGCAGTACCCTCATTTAACATTGTTGTTTACCATTTACCTTTGAGTATGAACTTTAGTGATTACAATTCTTGTATACTGAGAGAGATGGACTGCTAAATACAAAAAAAAAGGTAAAAAAAGATTTAAAAAAAAAAGTAGGTTTCTCCTTAGACTATGATAAGCTTTCATTTGCAGAGGAAGAAAGTCTGTTTATTTCTGGAAATATAAAATAACAAAAATTCCCCTTTTAATGCAAATAAACATCTTACTATCACAAAATTTGTTAATAAGAATAAACACTATACATACCAGTCAGGTGCAGATAACCACCAAAATCCTGATTATATGAATATGAAAATATACATATACATATGCATATACCTGAACTCTATCTATCGTTCCAGAGTTGCCACAGTACTGGAAGCTAGGTTCAGAATTTCCTGCAAAATACAAGGCAGGTATTCACTGATACTACTTGTATCAGCCAAACTGTTTATAGGAGTGGATATTTTTCCTTCAACAACAATCACAGAATATTTAACAGATATATTACATATATAAGATTGCACATGTGAAAAGCACGTGCCTGTTCCTGCTGTGTTATGTACCATGTGAAGTGATTTAAGCACAACAGTAATAAATCCCTTTATTTAGGAAAAAAAAAAAGAAAAAAATTCTTTCTTTGCATTGGTGCATGGAACGATGATGTTGAAAGTTGTGCAGAATTAACCATCTTTGCACAAAATGTTGATGCTGAAAGTCATGCAGTTCTAAACTTCCAAGACAAATCCCATATGTTTTCTGATCCTTTCCTTGTCATGTTTTCCTCTTCCAAACATTGCTGCAACTGTATTAGCACTTGACTGTCTCAAAACATCTGATGTGAATATAAAAATAGGACTCTCTTCCTGTGTCTGATACTATATTAAAAGTTGCCTCAGGAAAGTCAACAGGGAAAGAGAGATTCCTACTAGATGATTCACAAGAAGACTCAACTCTATCCTGAAGAAACAGATGGTTCCAATTAACTCTTTGTATGTATGATTAAATACACAAGGGCTCACTATCTTATATTTTTCTAAATCTGAAAGACATAGTAGAATTTTTCACACAATAAAGAAGCCTGAAGCAGGCCTACATATTTGTAGAATAGGGAAAAAAATGGCAGCGTAGGATATACTTTTCTACTTGAAAATATCTCATGGGTATATTTTGATGTGGAGTACATTTTCATACAATGCAGCAAATAAGGAATAAAATATCTCTGTAAGGCTCATGCATTAAAAAACTTTCTCCAACTTAGACACAAGTATGTCCAAGGTAACATGGGCCAAAAATACTGAACACCAGAGTCTGAAAGGTATCTGGGCTCTTAGCTGACACTTCAGAGGGATTAAATAGATTTTTTAGCTTATACAATTGTAAGCATCTGGGTATTAACGAATTAGAGATTCAATTTTCAAAAGTAACTTATGTAATTAAAGGCCCAGGTTTAACTGAATTGTAATTAGTCTGATGTTTTAAAGGTCCATATTTTTTAAGCTATTAAAATATTTTGAATTTTAGCTTATTGGTTAATGAGAATTCTAATTGAATAGAGCTGTAAATGTATACGAATATACTGTATTACCAATCAAATTTTTTGTAATCGCCAAATTACAATACCAATCTACTNCTTATTGGTTAATGAGAATTCTAAGTGAATAGAGCTGTAAATGTATATGAATATACTGTATTACCAAATTACAATACCAATCTACGTAACTGTAATACCAATCTAATTGAAAATGGGCCCAGGTCCTATATTTATAAAATGCTTTTGAAAATATTATTAGCAAACTAGTCAAAAGTTGTGTTGTTCAGCAATAAATATCTATCCTCTGCAGCTTTGGAATACTGACTGTTTAACATCTATATTATAATATTCTATTTATGTTTTTCTTACAACACAAAATGGTTGAAAATTCCAAAAGTAAAGATCACCACTTTAAAAGAAAAATGTGTGGGACTGGTAAAGCACACACTGCTATACAGGGAGCTGGTGAAGTGTAATTACAATTACTTGTTAAATTCTTTGTGATCCCAGTTAAAAGGGGCCACAGAATTGCACATCATTATGATGTTGCTGACAATGATGACTACTGATTCTGAGAGTTACTTGTGTTTTCATATAAAATGCATTGTTTATAAGGTCTATGAAGTGGGCCTCCCAATAATTTTTTTCACTTGTATTCAGGCAAATTATTTATGAAAGCTACATGTGACATAGTGCTCCAAACTCACTCATCTGCTGTCTACAGTAAAAAGCAGGCAGTCCCTGGAGAAGTGAGAAACAAAACTAAATGTGCTGTTTTATTTAAGATTATAAAGACCAGAAAACATTCTTTTTGTTGTCCACAGAATTTATGCCATTTTCATGAAAAGACAATATCTGCTTTTTCATCCTACAAATGACTGAATCATTTAAATGTTCATTAGTTGATAACCCACTGAGAGGTGTATTGCTATCCCTTCATCAAAAATCACAGAATCACAGAACAGGTAAGATTGGAAAGAACCACAGTGGGTCATCTGGTCCAACCTCCCTTGTCAAGCAGGGTCATCCTAAAGCATACGGCACAGAATTGTGTCCAGACAGTTCTTGAACATCTCCAATGAGGGAGACTCTACACTCTGGACAAACTGTTACAGCGCATGGTCACCTGCACAGTTAAGAAGTTAGAGAAAGGGCTAATACTGCAAAGAGTTTCAGCATCCTTCTCCTTCGATCAATTTCCTGCAACATTTACTAATTTTTTGAAGCCGAGAAAGGCATATTTGTCACAACCACAAAGTTTCCAAAGACCAGGAAAAGCAAAGCAAGGGCAATGCCTCTCCCGATTGGAGTCTCATGTCCAAGCCTTGCAAAGTAAGAGTGCCTCATTCTCTGGTTGCTGGTCCACCTGGTACGGTACTCTGCAAAATTAGTACCTACAGATGAAGAATAGATAGAAGGAAATGCAAGGAAAACCTCCTTCTATCAAAGAATTAAGTCTGACTTCTTGCCTGAAAAAGAGGATATATACATTACATTTCCCCTCCTGCTTCTAGAAATTTGTGTACTACTGTAACCAGAAGGCAATAGGTATTTAGCATAAGGCTGAGCTTTGTATGATCTAATCAAACAGTCATCAAATCAGACAGAAAATTACGTACAATCTCGTGGCTTGGGCACCGAGTTGAGCAAATATGAAGTTTATAATTAGCTATTCTATCCCATCGTTTCAATTTCAGAATAATTTTTCTCAATTTTTCACCTTCTTTTCCTTTCTCTCCTTCATTATACTATCTAGTGGGGATAGCTTTCAGAAGAGAAATGGAAAATATCATAATATCAAATAACATTTTAAATCACTATCTCAATTGCATACAGCAGGAAACTAGTGAAAAGTTTTAATCGGACCAATCTTTCTCAAATTTCTCTTCTGTTTCAATACCAGATTTTAAACCAGGTGGAAATGTAAAAAACAGACTTAGAAATAAAGATATTACTGCCTTGCAATGTTCTGAAAGAAAAGGGCAGAAAGGATGCCAAGGAAGAATGAAAAATTTTCTTAGCAATGTGTAAAAAGCTAGGTACCTTTTAAATAGACATTGAATTGTCTGATTATTCTAGGGATAATGTAAGTATTTTCCTAGCATTTCTCACTGGAACCCCAAAAACTCTTTTGGAGCCTTTCAATGTCTACACAGCTCAGAGGTCAAGCTGTGTAACCTACCAGGTCACAAAATGCATGAAACACCTTTTGAAAGGGTACCATAGCACTCAGCACTGATCCAACTCTATATTGTCAATGTCGCATTTTTCTTTGAGGAAGAAAGCAGACAAGAAAATCATAGAATAAAGATAATGTATTATGTATTTAAAGTAAATGGAAATAATGTAGATGACTGAAATTCAGCTTTTGACTGAGAGAAGAGTCCTATAAATCATGGGTTCTCCAGGGCAAAATGAGAAGCTGCCTTTGCCTGTGATCAAGAGCTATTTAATGTGAACTGCAGGAAACAGTCTACACTGCAGTGCATTAGAACGGAAGAGATCCATAAAGATAATCTCTTGTCACTGAAAGACAAAAGAACAAAGGCAATTGTTATCAAATTACTGTGCTACCATGATAAAGATTGAGTTCTGCAAACAAGAAAGAGATCGGAAAATATAAAATATATGACAACAGAGAACTATCATTTTTCTCACAAATTACCTGATGTTGGTCAATGAATCAAGTAAGAGAAAATATTTTGTAAAACCAAATGCATAAATACAACAAAATTTTGTCCACAAATACGCCCAGCATTCATTTTTTTTCTAATTCATGGATCCTTATCAAACTGGGTCACTACAACCCATAATGATATTCATCGTTATTATTGTGCGCTGTAATGGGAAATGAGAAAAGTATTCAATGCACTGGAATTTTCTAGCCAGTGATCCAGTTAAAAGTACCTTGAGTCCTGCGTGATTCAGTAAATTATATATTATGCTATTCACTATTGAACATGGCTTTGCAAATAGCATCTACCATGGAAAGCATAATTTTCAGTATTATCTACATGTAGACCTTTCCCATCTGAAGTGTTGATGCTGCAAATGGATGGAGAAAATTCCCAAAGGATAAAAAAAGTGTTGCTCATGTAGGAAATGCTAATAATACAAATACAACTACTGTATAAGTAAAAGTACTTTTAGAAAATAACGAAATCATTAACAAAAACTGTCAAAAATATTTTATTTCCCAAAATGTACATAGATATTAACATGTTTTATCATTGCCTTAGGTAAATTGACTCTGACATGGAAAAATAAAAATACTTAGGGAGAATTCATGTAAAAGCTTTTCAGGGCAGGAGAATACTATGAAATAGACTGACTATCTGTGCTGTTTTTGGCCAGGGTAGAGTTAACTTTCTTCACAGTGGCTGGTATGGAGCTGTGTTTTGGATTTGTGCTGTTTTTGTTACTCCTGAGCAGGGCTTGCACAGAGCCATTTCTGCTTTTCCTGCTGGCAAGGAATTTGGGGGTGTCCAGAAGGTTGAGAGGGGACAAAGCCAGGACAGGTGACCCAAACTGACCAAAGGAAGAAGAGGGGAACATTTGGAGCAATAGCCCTTGTATTTCCCAGTCACCATTACAGGAGATGGTGACTGATCTCCTGGAAATGGCTGAACACCTGCCAGCCCATCGGAAGAAACAAACGAGCTTCTTTTATTTTGTTTGTGTGCTGCTTTTGCTTTTCCTATTTAAGTGTCTTCATCTCAAACCAGTATTTTTCTGGCTTTTACACTACTGATTCTCTCCCCAGTTCTGCTGATGGGGGAGTGAGTGAGTGGCTCCATTGGGTTTAATGACTGGCTGTGGTTAAACCACACCACCAGCTAAAACAATCTTTAAGTTGTCCTAGGTTGCAATGTAAGATGTGCCCAAAGTATGTATTCTATCACCATCTTCACGGGCTGTTGAAACCAGGTGGGGCAGTTTTCCCNGAACCAGGTGGGGCAGTGTTTTCCCTGACCTCTCCCTCCAGACTATCTGCTGTTAATGGCCCATCAGTGCACTGGCCAATGACTCACAGGTAACTCCCCTCGGGAGCTGTCTCTGCTTAATGGGCAATCAAGGACCCATTGCATGACTCATAGAATGACATCAGCCCATTGTTAGATACTATGGCGGGGGGTGGGTGGGAGGAGCCAAGCATTCCTACCTGGATATAATCTGCAGTTTGGGGCACTACAGCCTGACTGGATTCCCAGAGGAGAGGAGATGCCAGATCTTTCTATGGGATCACTGCTTCAACAAGACTGCTTTATTCGGACTGCTACCACCCCCCTAACGAACAGGGTGTCAGGTTGTATTCTGACTCTGCCAAGGGTCTTTTCTTTCTTCCTTTTACTATTACATTTATTTTATTGTTTTCCTATTAAACTGTATTTCTGACTTAGAGTCTTCCACTGGTTTTGCTTTCAAACCAGTACAGAACTGGAGAATAAAAATACAAGAACAAAAGTGTAAAAATTTCTGTAAGAACTCTAAAAAAGGATGAAATACAAAAGGAACTATATTTTGGAGAAGGAAAAGCAGAAATATATAGGTATGCAGCTGAAGTATTGAAGTATATTAATGTAAAACATTATTCTTGTTAGAAACTGGTACAGTAAAAATCAATGTCTTTAAACGAAAAGCAGAAAAAAAAGGTTTGGGTGGGGGGGAATTGATAGAAGACAGAGGAAAGAAGCAAAAAGCAGAAAGAAAAGGAATGCAAAAAAACAGGGTGGGGAAGACAAATAAACTAGATATTAAAACCATCCCTGACAGCAAAAGTAATGGCTACTAATTTAAATTACATTTATGTCTGCATGATCATTAAATAACACTCATATACCCAATCTTGAAAAACAAGCATGGCATGGCAGTTTGTCTCACCGAAGAGGAATATTTAAATCCCATAGGTACGTCTATGGTATAACTTGATAAGTGCAAAATGTGCTCAGGAAAGAGTCTTATCCTCATGCTTCTACATGGGTTAGAGCAAACTTTCAGTTGATATTTTGCCTGAAGAAGAGTTCAGTGAGAGAGTTTATCACTTTATTCATCAAAATAGCAAATAGTACAGGAAGGAAAATCTGTAAATCCAAGTTACTTTGCCATTACAGATGGGCTCATCCAGCAGTATAAACTAAGATATTATACTGAATATTTATGAGGAAAACATTATGCAATGCATTTCTGGATCTTATTAAAAAACATACAAAAATTACAACGTGAAAGAGGAAGAGTGTGAATTTCAATCTCTGCCTTGAAATACGACTGGACATTTGGGAAAAGGAAAAAAGAACTAAAAGACCGTTTCAAACTAAATCTATGCTACTATAACCACTGTTAACTGTAGTAAAATAGAATGGCATAATTATCTTTATTCTTGCACTTTCTTTCTGAGAGCATTGGTAGAAAGAATATCAGGAGCTCTGAATTTTGATAGAAATCAAACTTCAAAGTTCTGTTTCTGTATATTTAAACATGCAAACTATCTCATATATCTGGCTTCATATTCGGCATATTTTTCCCTTAGCATGGTTCAAGCAAAAGCAATTCTCAGAAATCCTTTGTTTTTAAAAGCTTGCCTACACACTTGACTTTAGTATGTGTAAAAATAAGCTATTTTACAGAGGTAGTGAAGAGAGTTATAAGTGTTTCCAGCAAAGTAATTATGAAGTTTTCATGGTCTTGTCACAAAAAAAGTCCCCAAAGTGCATGTAGACTACTAATGAAAATAACAAATAAATAACTTTAATGAAGAGAAAAGTGGCATCATGGGGCAGCAGTTCATTCTTTGAACTCGAATGCTGGGGAAGAAAAGTAATTTCATGAATATATATTTTCTGATTTAATAGTCAGTGCATTGCTAGTTAAGTCATTAAATCCTCAGTGTTCAAATGGGTGGCACTGGCATCAATTCTTTTATCACTTGTGAACTCATGAATTTGACTAAACTCACAAGGACCTAATTGGAAATAGTGTTCTTATCTTGAAACCTCCATGGTTTTTCATATGAAACATTTTGCAGAGTTTGAAAACAGTTGAGTGATAAGCCGTAGGCAATACTGTTTAAAGGGCAAAAGGAGATGTCAAGGCTCTGTATCAGCCCAAATGCAAAGTGAAGGAGGGAACGAGAGAAGTACTTTGGTTATATGTAAATTGTCACATCTTTGAGCAGATTTTAGGCTTTCGGTAAGGGAGGTTAATACTTGGGTTTTGGTTGCTGCTGCAGTATCCTGAATAAATGATAACTTTTCATTTTGAACAAGCTCTTTTCCACCATTGAAATCTGCTGCTGTCATAATGTGTCTAAAGGAAGACTTAACAGGTACAAAAATACCGAGCCAAAAGTGCAATGAATAATCATAAGTATGGTAACCTGATAAGCCAGAGTGAGGATGATACATATAATCCCTTTATAACAGAGTACAGCCATGGATTCACCACTTGGAAGAAACACACACAAAGTCAGGGGAAGAAGCAAAACTCACACAAAGGGTGGAGAAAAATATACTGATTGATAAAAAGGTTTGCCATCTAATTTGTGTCCAGACACCAATACCACAAATGCTTAGAGTTGGGCAAATCATCTTTATGGTCAAACCAGAGAAAGAGACAAACACAGATGCATGGGTCTGTTTCTAGATGGTTCCCAAATGGGTCATACTTAAGAACTGGAAAGTTGTGAGAGAGGAATCCTACCACTAAAAGTTAGACATCTTGGTAAAATCTCGTTAAGAGTGCTGTGCCACAGTTTCCCATTACTTAAAACAGAACAATATATCACTGTTGTAGTAATTCATGCATTAAAGCTCTTCCAGCATGAAGATGCTGCAAAAAGAATAATATTATTAATTGTCTTTATAAATACTAAAAAATGTGTATCTTTCTTTAACCTATCAGGCTCTTTAACTTTTAGCTGCCTTATACCGACTGCACATACCATAAGAAAACAGATGTGGAATGCAGTCAAAAAACAATAGGATGCTAGGTGAGTCAAAATATCAGTACTTAGCCAGTCTCATAATCTCATTAAGTACATCTCATCACTGTTAAAAACATGTTGCATGTCAGTAAAAAGATTTAAAATTAACTCATTTGTTGGAATTTCTGCTATGATTTTTGGTGATATTTGAGACATTACATTGATTGACTTTGATAAACATGTGGAATAAAAATGTAAGAAAAATATATAAGCATGTTCAGATAAGGACTGACAAAAATATTGTGAATATTAAAAATTAGCTTTTACTTTAGGAAACTGAATGAATCATAGAAAAGTCTTGTTATATAAATATAAATCATATTTGTTTGATTTTTTTACAAGTGAAATCTGAGGTTAGGAATCATGTGAGCAATTTCTGTAACCTTTTTTAAGCAAAGTAAGGTGAACCCTAGAGACACACTGAAAAAAATGTAAAAGGCTATTATTACATTAAATTTATCACAGGTATGATCGCTTTAACTTAGACATGTGTTTTTTTTAAGATGGATAGATCCTCTGCTCCAAGTTGTCTGAGCAAGTGCAAGCAGTCAAACCATTTTTGAACCATTACCTCCAAAGCTATTTTTGTCTTGGATGCCTATAAATAAACACACCAGTACTGTAAGAAGTCACGATCTTTCTCTGAAAGTCACAATGTTTTCCTACATATAACTCAAAGCTTTCAAAAAAGTTTGATTTACTAGTGTATGCAGGTATCCACCAGAACCCTTTACCTCAGTGCAAAGGGGAATAGATTTCTCCTTCTGGTGTACAGCATGAGTGGAACAGATAAATATGCTGTTTATCTTCATATTTATTTTCAAGAAACTTACATGAGGCTTTACATTATCTGGAAAATGAATTATGCATGTGACAATATGGCACATCCCTCAGTCAGCCAATTTCTAATGTCTACTCTGCCTGTTCTGACATCACATGCTGTGATCAAAAATAATCTTGTTTTTGTGAAGTTGCTTTGTTTTGGGCTTTTTTCCTATTATCCCTGTGAAGGAATTACTTTAACTTTATCCCTAACCAATACTATTTGCAAACACAATGAAGTTATATTTAAATCACCAAAGATTAAATGAAGCAGCAGGAGGCCAAGGGAAGGTGCTATCTCTTCAGAAAGCAAGATAACAGCTTGAGAAAGATGAAGAATTTGCAGGCTTTGGATTTCTATTTTATTTTATATATTTTTGTTTAAGTGCAGCAAAGGTCAGAAATTAGTAATGCAAAGATATTTTTCAGCGCCTATCTTTCTCTGCTTGACTCCCGTGTTAGTTATAGTGTTTATTTCATCCTGGCAATTGTCTTTATGGATGAGGTAATATTGAAGCTGGTCAGCTTCAGCCAGCTCATACTACATACAGCAAGATATTAAGCTGGCTCTTTTCAGATCAGGCATTTTAACATTATAGGAAATTCTTTAGCTCACCTGACACCAAACCCCATTCTTTCTCCTGAAGCTTTCTAGGTAGGGCCAGAGCACTTTGTAACATAGCATACTGGCAAAGATGGCAGCCTTCTTAGTTGAAGTTAATTGGCCTCCTCTTGCTTCCTAATGAGGGAAATTTCTCTGCCTGTTTCCCAACATATGAAGTTTCAATCTCTGTATATGGAGGTCTGTAGCACAGCACATATGCTGCTTTGAGTCAGCTTAGAACCACTCCTCCTCCCACATGCCCAGTCCTTTGAAGAGGAAGTGAACTGAGTGCCTCCATCTGTGCTGATAAATACAGAAAGACCAGGGGAAAATCAATGTGCTATTCCCCATCATGCAGCACCAACTTTATATTAATCAGCCACAGCAACATCAGAGCTATCTTTTCAGTTCCAGTAGTCCAAATTAGAACCAAGATGTTGATTGAGGGGTGCAGTGTTACGTTCACCCATTGAACCTCCTGGGAATCCAGTAACACCCAGCTCTGAGACTAAATGCACAGCTATGTGAGGTGGTGTATTGGGTTTGCATTGCAAAATTTTGGCAGTGGGTGTCTACAGCAGTAACTTCCATTAAAAGCTGCCAGAAGCTTCCTCCATGTGCAACAGAGACAATGCCAGCCAGCTCCAAGATAGACCCACTGCTGGCCATCAGTGATGGTGGTGGTACCTCTGGGACAACAGATTTAGCAATAAGGAGAAAAACCTGCCCAACAGAACTTCAGCCAGTAGAAAAGACTGAGACTGTGCAGGAGAAACAGTCTAGGAGAAACCAAGGTTGTTGCAGAAGTGGGAGGAGATGCCTCAGCCCCTGGAGCAGAGATTCCCCTGCAACTCCTGGTGCAGACCATGCTGAGTCAGGCTGTGTCCCTGCTGCCCATGGAAGGGACCCACTCTGAAGCAGTTCATGAAGAAATGCAGCCTGTGGGAGGAACTCACACTGAAGAAGTTCATGGAAGACTCTCCTGTGGATGGGTCCCCCCTCGATGGAGCAGTGCAAGGGTGTGAGGAGTCCTCCCAGAGAGAAGGAAGGAGTGGCAGAGTCAACTGACTACAGCCCCCATTTCCCACACCCTGGGCTGCTGGAGGGGAGAAGCTAGAGAATTCAGGAAGAAAGGGTGGCAGGGGGAAGATGTTTTAAGATGTAGCTTTTATTTTTCATTACCCTAGTCTGATTGGTAATATATTAAGTCAATTTTCTCTAAGTTGAATCTGTTTTGTATATGATGGCAAATGGTGAGTGACCTCTCCCTGTCTTTATCTTGACACACAAACCTTTTGTTACATCCATTTTCCCCTGTCCAGCTGAGGAGGGGAGAGATAGGCACCTGGCATCTAGACAAGGTGAACTCACCATGGCTGCTTAGGTCTTGATCAAGAAATGTAATAATTAGGTGTCTGCCCAGACCATGTGTGAAGAATACATGGGTTACCAGTAGAAAGTAAGGAAACTCAGAAACCCATCTAATCTGAAAAGTGCACTGAGAAGTAAATCCCCTAAATTCTACATATAATGTGGAATCAGCCAAATGTAACTAAACAATAACAGTTAAGACTTTGCTGACTCCCAGGCATTCTGCATCACACATCCTCATTACACTCCAATACATCTTCTCTTGGTTTAAACAGCTGTCTCAGAAGAAAGTCCTGAAAGTATATTCCTTAGTAAAGCTTTAACATCAACCTATTTTACAAAAATGGATTGGCAGCTCATCTGCCATTACCTGAGTCTTAAAAAAATATTTTAAAAAGTTATTTCCTATTCCTTGATCTCTCAGGTAAAATTGAGGCCTCTTTGCCGAGTCAAAGGCTCTTTTAATACTTCAATTTCCAGTATGGCAATCTGTGGCTTTAGGCAAATGAAACCAGTTGTGTGACATATTTGGTGAACAAAACTGTGATAATTCTCTTAAGTGAGCTTTGGATACTTCACAGAGACTATGACAATTTTAAGTGACTCTCTGATCAACGAACAAGCTGTTTTGAATCCTATTCTTTGGCATTAACTTCTTCTCAAGTACAGTAAAGGGAGAAAAATTATCCATTCTAAGTTGGTAGGAGGTCTTGATGCTGTAGAGTTCTCCCTGTAGCTTTCAGTTTAAAATTACAACAACCTTGAAACATGCAATGGGTACAAACTGTTGAAGAAAAAAGTTCATGAACTTGAACTCCTTTTATAAATTCTAAAAATAGCTTCTGAAGAGTGCAAAGCCACTGATGTTACAAAGTTCAGTGACCTGTAATAACTATTATTATTTCCATTGACCCATAGTAATGATTGACCTGCACTGGAACTAGCAACCCTCAAAAGCACACTTTCAATTTTTTTGGATTTTTTATATTCCATTTTCCAAGACACACACACACACAAATATCAGATAGGCCAGATTTTAATCTGTTTATGCTTTTGGTGACAATAAAGCTATAACCATAAAACCAGAAGGTAATGGATGAATGTCTAATAACTAAATACAAATCAATAGACCATTGTGAAGAAAAAACAAAGATAATTTTATGTCTCTAAAAAAACAAAAAAAAAATCAATATTCATTACACTATGATATGTGGAAACAACTGTGTTTATAAAAGTTAGTATCAGGTTGTGCTCAAAGGTGAGAGGTGGATGTTACTGTTGCAGAAGGTCAAGCATGGCAATCCAGGTCTGAGGAGGAAATTTGGTCACTAAAAATTAGTGACATTTATGCTGGATGTATGTATATAGAAAGAGAAAGAGGGGGAGAGAGAGAGATATAGCATATGTACCAGATATTTTAACACTTTAGGCACTTAATACATCCACATGA
Organism: Alaudala cheleensis; assembly: GCA_013398995.1. NCBI lineage: Eukaryota > Metazoa > Chordata > Aves > Passeriformes > Alaudidae > Alaudala > Alaudala cheleensis. The sequence goes on along the minus strand of VWYE01019479.1, from coordinate 183,599 downwards.
TGGTTTAAATATAAAGAATTTGTATTTAATTCAGTGGTGACCATATTTTTGCAGAAGCTGATCTTTCCACTTTCACTCAGTAAAAGAGTAGACATAATCCTTAAAATTTCAGGCTGATCAGAATGAGACATGAGTTAATATGGATGGGGAAAAAATGTTTCTTTATGTACAGTAGTTCACTTTGCAAGTACCTCCTCCTGTGTTAACCATTATTTAATATTTTGAGAAGGTATAAAATTATTATCAAATGAAGGATTAATTCAAGAAAAGTATTTTATTTTCAATGACCCTATGTAGATAATTACCTTGAATAATATGCAGACAGTACAGCAAAGACATTTTAATTTTTCTGTCTTTGCAGCATAATGCACACAACTCAAATCAGGATGTATTCAGTTCCCATTACTGTAGGGTTCCTGGGATTGTTAATTTTTGCTCTGCTTTGAGATCTTCTCAGTCAATTTACTTACAATCCATATTCTATACGTAGGCATACTATTTATGCACATATCAATTTTGAAGACATGTACCAGAAGAGCAATCTACCATGTAAAAGCTATTCCAGCTAGCAGTTCTATGCTCTTGTTCATTGGGTAGACAATTGAAAATTGAGCTTTTTATATCCCTAAGGAATACAGAAAATATTAACATGTTGGTTATTTTGTTGACACTGTCACATTAGACAGTACATTGCTACAATACAATTTGAAATAGAAATTTCCATTAATTGGTCTTTCCTTCACAATCCCATATTACCATAAATAAAGAGAAAAAGGTTTTACCCTTGCAGAGGCTGTTCATTTTCCCACTAATTATGCATTTTCATTTTTCAACAAAACAAATAAATTGGTTTTTTTCCCTGAAGAAAGTCACTATGCAGTCAGTATGAAGAAGTAAAATGAGATAATTTTATTCTATGTTGAAGGAAATGCCTTTTGACTTCTACTGAACCACTTGCTGAGTTTTTGATTTCGTTAACCAAATGGTTACTACATGGAGTCATAGACATGTGCAGAACTAGGTATAGAGAATGTTTCAAACATTTGATATTTCAGTGCTGCTTAAAGAAATATTTAATCTCAAATTTGTCAAATGAAAGTGCTATCTTATTGAAGATAAAAACTTCAAACATCAACTTCTTACAAATAATTTTCTTCACTGTCTGAGCTACACTCTATAAGTATGAAGAAAAAGTGATGTCTGGTGAACAAAGCTAGTACTTAAAAAATAATGTATATAACAAATTTTACTTTCTGAAACTCTGTTAGGGATAGATCACCTTATTTTTCTCTGACAGATGTAATTATTGTGTAAGATGTAGCATCTGTAAATATTTCTTGATTGATAATTTGTGAGAAGAGAGGTGCTAGTGTCCTACATTCAGGCTTTGTAGACTTAACAGTGGTCTCAAAGAATATTGTTGATTATTTTAAGAGTATTGTTTAAAGTCACATCTGCAGTGCCTGCACACTCGGCAGTCTCTTTCTCCACAATCTACTTTTAAACAGATAAAATTTAAACATCTATATCTAAGCTTCTCACTCCAGCCTGAATTTTTAGTTGAAAGAGAAACAGAAAACAATTTGTCTCATTTATTTTAGGCACCTCTCCTTTCCACTTACATACCCTGGAAATGTCTATATCTCAAGAAGAAAAAAAAAAAGTTGGATGACTGATTTTGAGACAACAAAGTTAGAGCAAGCAAATCCCACCCTTTCTAATGAATAATACTCTCTTTTAACTACATAAGAAAGTTGAACAAAACAGAAGTATGGTTTTGATCTGACCAAAGGCTTTTACCAACTCAAGAATATCTGTATTTGGATGAACCTCAGAACAGGTTTGGCTCCAATCATTTGTTCAGCTCTGCCAAGCGAAGCCAGGGCCTCTGCAGAGAAAATACTATTGTCTCTTATCTCAGTATGGGACCTGAGTGATCACAGTGACAACATGAATAATAAAGCTTCTTTCAGCTGCAAGATTTCTGAGGCATACAGCCAGAATGTTTTCCCATTATCTAAAAAGGAGCTTAGGCATTAAGTTGTTTGGTTTCACTATCTTCATTTCATCACAGTGTTAAATCTCGATGTCTAAATAAAAGATGCAATTCAGCCCAAATCCCAGAACATGTACTAATTATCCTGCATTTAATAAAAAACTTTTTGGGTTATTTAAAAATTATGGTGAGCAAGAAATAAGGTAACATTAGGGAATTACAGCTAAGAGCTAATTAAGAATTTTTACCTGAATATAGACTGAGGGAAGATGGCAGAATCTGATCCCTGGAAAATTCATGTAATAATTTATTGCCTAGGAAGGAAATGTCCATCCCCCATGGCCAAAGAGCTCAGGTTAAGCTACAACATATTGTATGTTTTTTCAGAGCAGAGCTAAGCAGTTCTACTGAAAGGAAAAATACATAGATACATACATTCATACCTGCATACATACATACATACAACTGTCTTTGTCAGAGGAACAAAGAAAGGCTGAAATATCATTGGAGCTGCTGTAAATCAGAGGAAAAATGCTCTGTATTGCTGCACTATATCCACTGCTTAACTATTTCCATTACAGAAAACTGAATGGGATTGCGAGCTGTGGGTAGTTGGCTTAGAAGAAGTATCTGACACTCAAGTCTTGACGTCTTGGCTACCTGGCATATCACAGGGCTTCTTCAGTGCATTGTCCTCCATTGCTGTGAGCAATGTTCTCCCCGGAGAGGCGGCTTCTGGCACTAAAAGGTGGTCACTTCAGCTCAGAAGACATGGTTTAATGTCTATAAGAAGTCAATTAAGAAATATCTACATATTCATGACATTCTCATAACTTACAGACATGTACACAGTGAGCTGGCAGAAGCTGAAATGCTGTCCCTGAAATAGTGTGATAAGGACTGTAATGAAACACTTATGGGATTAATAATTTTTAGGAGTGTCATATTAGTACTATAGCTCAGTTTGTGCTTTGGTTTTTACTAAACAAGAGTTGGTTCATTATTATTTTAAGCCTTACACAATAAGTCAGTGAAAGCAAATGTTCATATGCTGTGTAACACAGTATAAAAAACTCTGGTAAAAAGATGTGCTGGCATATGATCCGAGTTAAAGTCTTCCTGTGTCTAATGTTTGTAGAAAATTTTACTTGATTAATAAATTTTAAATTAGATTTTCTTTTGAAAATAAAGTTGTGATCAGATAACATTATATTGAAGGTAATCTTTCTCACTGCTCAACTATACTGGCATTTTTCCAGGTAAGAAGAAAAGCACAAAATGCATGAAGACATATAAAAAACATCATAACCAAAGAACTCGTATTTCTATGAAACCTCAAAAGAATCTGAGAAAGAAGTTGGTCAAATGTGTCAAATACTTGTTTTAGAGACTGCAGGAGGCATTTTTTTTCCCAAGTCTCTTTTCTCTGCCAGTGTTCATCAGCTCTGATTTGTGATACTTCAACACAGCAGTCCCCAGTAGGCACTAAGCTAACCAGAAGGGAAAATCTCATCCACCTTTGTCAGCCTTCCTATCAAACACCGCTTTGCCTCATGGGGTATTCCTTCATAAGCTTAGAAACTACTTTCACATGTTAGCTACTTTCTTGTAAGGTTGTCATGACTGCAGCAGAGTTTTGTTCGTGAAAAGCTGCTGAGAAGAACTTACAAGTTCACCTTGCAAGAGCTTGCAAGAAACAGCCCTTTGAAAGGGGATTTGAGTGATATAAACCCCAACAAGTCGTCCACTTTCCAGCTCAACTGTTGCTTTATTCAAGATGGACCCAGAGCTTCTGCTGTCTTACAGTGACACTAGGGAAAGCAGTGCCAAGGCCCCTCTCCTGCTCTGTGCTGAGAACAGAATGATCATGCTAGGTCTGATCTACAGTGACACAGAATGATCACAGCTTTCAGTAAAGTGCGAGTACCAGATGCTCAGTACTTCTGCGAGAAAGGTCACTATCTAATATTCATAGAGTCTTTCACACTGTAATCCACCATCCTGCACAGGAAGTTCAGCATGTAAGGCATTTTCCTTACTAAGGAGCAAAACAATTAAAAGTGTATATTGCTAAAAGTTTAAAAGATCTCTTTTACTTGCCCTGTAGTTTAAAATCTTCAGTGAAGTGGCAGTCTGTTAGTCATGTGCCTTTCTTAGTTTTCCTGTGACTAGAAATCAATACTCACACCAGGACTTTCACTGCAAAATGTGACTGTTTCCCCACTGAAAAGCACCTGTATCAAAGTATCACACTGACAGGAGTATTACAAAGTTTGTAATCTGAATCAGTTGAATGTCACTGATGGGGAAATCTCATGCCACAGTCTTCCTCTGTACAACCACAGGTTGTAGCAGAGAGCTTTTTACTAGGTTGAGAGGGCAAAGTGCACCTGCATCCCTATCTCTTTTACAAGTTGGCCACAGCTGACAGCCATGCCAAAACATACTATTTGATATTCTCTTTCAGAAGTGATGGTCCTGAATGAATCACCTGGGAAGGCTCCCAGGTGCCACTGGAACTCTGCCCACAAATGATTATCAATAACTATGTTCTTTATTCAGGATAAAGTAAAAGAAATACTCTATTTTAACATACCAATAACATACTTTTTCTGAATGACACTTCTTGGAGAGCTTGTCACTAGATCTCAGACTTGCAGTTTGTGACATAATTGAGGCAATCCGGAATCCCGCGGAAATACTCCTACTTGTTCCTTCTCAATCACTAATTGTGACATTAATCTTGAATGCAGTGATAATCAGATTTTATGTAGTAAAATGCAAGCTAAAAAGATATTTTTAACTATATGTGGTTGAATGAAATTAGGCTCATAAATTGCTAACAGCTTTGTCCCAGAAAACATAACTCAGTATAGAAATATAATTAAATCACTTCAGTGTTTTCCTGCAACTTTGGAAGGGGTTCTTCCCACAAAATAATGAGAGAATGAGCCAATTTGGTATCTTTTATATACTGCTGCTTTTCTCACACCCCTCATTCCACATCCTACACACAGCTGGAGAACTTCTCCTTTAACAGGCTGGAATACTTCTTAACCAGGAGATTTATTAGACACATTAGTCTTTAAGGAGCCTTTAAGACTTACTAGATGTTTCTGATGTCTAACAAAATAAAATATTGTAGAGGTAGCAGATGCTCCAGAAAACTTTTAATTCTGCTGTTACACCTGTGCTTTAATAAAACAAAAGTCATCTAGTATAATGAAAACCTGAATACTATCATGGTAAAGTCATCATTTACCCTATCAGCGACCCATGGGAAATGTAATGGTATGAAAAATGGTGTAGGACAAGGTCACTAATTTCAAAAGCATAAGAGGAAACTGCAACATCAGAGAAACAAAAACCAGAACTTAAAGGTAGAATTTTATAGGGACTTCAGACTCATTCATGAGAAGACTACTGATTCACGAAAACTAAAATTATAATGGCTATGAAATTCAATCTCCATATAAATCAGTGTCAAAACCTGACTGAAATCCAAATGAGTCAATATTTCTTTCAAAATGAATAAAATTAAAGCAGATGAGAGAAACTAAAAGCACCTGCCACACATGTCTAGTCAAACTAACTTAAACAGGATTGAGTTTATGGGCACCTTTAATACCCACCAAGCAATGTTCAGAATAGTGCACATGGATGAGAATTCAGTAAAGGACTTGAGTAGTTTGATTTCTTTCTTAAATTATACATGTTTACTCTGAACTGTATACACTGCATTGTCTGTTCTATTTGTGCTAGAAATGAATGGCAAAGATATAAACAATTTATAAGGGCAGTACATACTGAGTGGTTTCAAAACCCTAGAGATTAATGAATAATAAATAAAGCCAGGCCTTTTGTTAGTAACGTAATGCTTCACTGTTTAGATCACATATGATTATTGTGCTAATGTCATTTTTGGGATGAAATGGTTATTAAAATCACAGCATGTTTACAAGAGTTTCACTGAATAAAGCACAGCCTGATTCCACTGCCATTGACTTTAGCAAGAATGAGGTAAAGCTCTAATTCAGACAAGCAGTATTAGACTATATTTTAAGGATGAAGAATATGGGACAAAGGAATTAATATTATTAGTTTACAGTCCCAGAGAAAGTCAGTCTTGGAAGTTTTTGTTTCTATTCTATTCTATTCTATTCTATTCTATTCTATTCTATTCTACTCAGCTTGTGTCACTGCTTTCCTCCTCACAACACCTGAAAACATCCCAAGAGTTGCTAAACAACATGTTTTGCATGTTTCATTTATTATTTGCTTTTGAAAGACAAAATTTTTCAAAAAAGACTCAGGCATTAGGTTGCTTTTGGATTGGGATTCTAATTACAGAGGGTTTTGCTTCTTTGCTTTGGAATGGACATGGAGTTTCTATCACAGAACTGTAAAAGGAAAAGGGAAGAGTAATTTTTGTTTTAACTGAAGGAAAATGTTTTGCTGTGCTCTGTGTTTTTAGTGCCTAGCTGAGATCAAATGCCTGCACACTGTGCTTGCTACAGAGCATGGAGACACTGAAAGTGGTCTTCAGGCTCTGTGATTGAGTTCCAACTCCCACACAAACTTTACCTCTGTGAAGGGCAGTTCCACTGTGCTTGAGAATCCCAGCACTTGTGCTTTCAGCAGTAGCCTGGATCCAGACCGCTGAGGACTTTCAGGCTAAAGATGGACACCTTTGAGATTTTGCAGACAGACAGTGTAAGTAATGCCGGGGAGGTTAGCAATCCTTTTGATAGTCCAACATGTTCCATAAATGTGTAATTGGTCTTATCTTATTGAAAGATTCCTGCGTTCTGATAATTTCATGTCTAGTTCTATGGCAGGCTTATAGTCTAGCCAATAGTGACTGGAGACTACAAAATGAAAACACGTAATTGTTCTTAGCTAGCAGCAAATCGTAGTTGCTGCTCTAATCCAGCAGGACACTCTTTTCACCAATCAAATGCTCAAAATCTCCTCAAAAACATGACTTTCATTTCGGGCAGGCACAAGCTGCTCAATTCTCCAAGGCTCCGCGTCTGTTAATTCTCGATTTGCCTGCTGACACTCATGCTACATTATAGAATCTCAGAAGGGTTTGGGTTGGAAGCAAACTTAAAGACCCTCTTAGTTCCAACCCACCTGGTCAAGAGCAGAGATTCCACCCAGTAGATCAGGTTGCTCAGGGCCCCACCAATCTGGCCCTGAACACTTCCAAGGATGGGGCACCCACAGTTTCTTTGGCAATTTGTTCCAGTGCCTCACCACCTGCGGAGTAAAGAATTTCTTCTTTAACACCTAATTTGACTCTGTCCTCTTTTAGTTTAAAACTGATCCCCTTGTCCGATGACTAAAAAGTCTCTCGCTCTCCGTCTTTCCACAGACGAAGAACAAGCCGAGCTTATTTTATTTCTTAATATCTTAGTTTCCAAACGGGACTACCTTCTTTCCCTGCTTTCAGCACTGCCCGGGCAAACACACACACTCCCAATATCCCCGCTCTCCGCTGTGGCCGCGCCGCTGCGCTAAGCACAGCGGCCGCTTCCCTCCCTCCCTGCCTGCTGCCCGCTTTAGCTCCCTGCCCACTCTGCTCCCCGCCCGCTGCCCGCGGCGCTGCCGCAGCCTCCGCGGACGCGCCCCCGCGTCTCGCCCGCCCGCCCCCTCCCAGCCGAGCCCGTGACTGCTGCTCCGCTCCGGCCCTTCCCGCGGCGGCGGAGGGGGAGTGTCCTGGGCGGTGCGCACATCCCAGCCCAGCCCAGCGCGGCGGCAGCGGCGGGGGAATGGGCAGCCGCCACACCGCGTCCGGCCACCCGAGCCCGACTTCGCACGCAGCAGCGAAATTGGCAACAATTTGGCAAAAGAAGCACCAAAAAGCAACCAAACAAACGAGACCGTGCGTACGTGGATATGTTTGTTAGGTCTTTTTCTCTCCAAAAATTAGGGCTGCCGCGAAAAGTTTATATTTGTTGCTGCTGCCGGCGCGGGTTGTGGCAGAGAGCAGCGGAAAAGCGAATGGGTGATTAAAAAGAGGGGAAAGAGGAAAAATTTCCTCCGTGGAGACGATGCCTGAAGTTACTTTCGGGGAGCTCCTTTCGATCGGTGTGTAGTGGGCGACGCGCTCGCCACCGGGAGCAACTTGCCCTGCGTAGCCCCTGCGCTCCGCGGCTCCTCTGCGCAGCTCGCGTTGTCCGCCGGCAGCAGAGGGGCCTTGCGGAGCGGCGGTGGCCGAGCACCCCTGACGGCGGGGCCGGAGCCGACGGCAGGGAGGCAGGGACCCCTCCGGAGCGCGGCACCTCCGCCGGGAGCCCCTCGGGATGCGCGGAGCGGGCCGCCCCGCCGCTGCACCGCGGGACCCGTGAACATGCGGGAAAAACAGCTTTCGGGACGGGGCTGGGGGTCGGGGCAGCCAGGGACGCGTTTCGCATTGCTGCTGTGGAAGGGGAGGGGGGCGAGCAAATGTTTGGAGATGTGCAAGGGGATGGTTTGGGATGCGGTTGGGGTTGGGAGGAAAGGTGCCGCTGATGAAACGGGGGCTAGCTTGCGGCGGGGGCAAGAAGGGAAAATGGCACGTCGGGGCGCAAGTGCTGCTGGGGGGCGGGGGGAGGCAGGCTGTCCCCGGGCTATCCTGGCAGTGTGTATTTGCTGTGGGGCATGCAGCTGGTGTTGCCTGGAGGGTGCAGATGGTGATGCCCTGGAAGTAGCTGCTGTACTGGGAGGATGGTGGGGAGAGGGAGGATGGCTTCATGTTGCAGATGCAGCGCTCGCTGCTCGAAATGGCAGTGGGGGGAGGCAGTGGGTGGGGGGAGGTGCCAGCCTTTCCTCACACCCCTGTGCTTTTCTCTTTTCAGCACTTGCTCCTCTTCCTGCTCTTCGTTGGGCCTTTCAACTGCTTTGCCAGTTACAGCCGCGCCACTGAGCTCTTCTACAGCCTCAACGAGGGGCTGCCTGCTGGGGTGCTCATCGGCAGCCTGGCCCGTGACCTGAGGCTCCCAACTGCTGGTAGCCAGCACCCTGCGTCTCTGCAGCCCCCACTCTCCTTCACCCTGGCCTCCCATGGCTTGGGGGGACAGTATGTGCAGCTGGACAACCGCTCTGGAGAGCTGCACACCTCAGCTGTGGAGATAGACCGGGAAGCTCTGTGCGTGGAAAGCAGTGGGGCCACCATCTTTGGGGAATCAGCTGCTGTCTCCTCTTCCTCCCCCTCACCAGAGTCATGCCTACTGCTGCTGGATGTGCTGGTACTGCCACAGGAGTACTTTCGCCTGGTGAAGGTAAAAATTGCTATCCGTGATGTCAACGACAATGCGCCCCGCTTCCCTGTGCCACATATCCGCCTCTCGGTGCCTGAGAACGCACCTGTGAACACCCGCCTGGCGATCGAGCACCCCGCCCTTGACCCTGACATGGGCACCAATGGTGTGCAGACCTACCGCCTGCGAGATAACTACGGGGTCTTCACCCTGGACGTGGAGGAGAACGAGAATGGGGAGAGGACTCCTTACCTGATTGTTATGGGGGCACTGGACAGGGAGACACAGGACGAATATGTCACAGTCATTGTCGCTGAGGATGGCGGGACTCCTCCGCTGGTGGGCAGTGCCACCCTCACTATTGGCATCAGCGATGTCAATGACAACTGCCCCCAGTTCAACGACTCGCAGCTCAACATCACCCTCTTTGGGAATTCCAGCCTAGGGACACACGTGTCTACTGTCCACGCGGTGGACATGGACCTTGGATCCAATGCCCAGATCACCTATTCCTACAGCCAGAAGGTCCCCCAGCCATCCAGAGACTTGTTCCATCTGAATGAAAGCACAGGAGCCATCACACTCTCCGCTAAAGTTGATGGGGACACTCCAAGGCTGCACAGGCTGATCATCCTGGGCAACGGTCCTGGCTGTATTCCTGCTGTGATCACAGTGCTGGTGACCATCATCAAAGTCATGATGAGGCCACCTGAAGTTGTTCCTCGTTTCATAGCTAATGAAGTGGAAGGGGTGGTATACTTAAAGGAACTTGAGCCTATCAACACACCTGTAGCATTTTTTACCATCAAAGACCCCGATGAAAAGTACAAAGTCAATTGCTATTTGGATGGTGATGGGCCTTTCAGACTTTCACCGTACAAGCCATACAACAACGAATACCTGTTGGAGACCACTAAGCCTTTGGACTTTGAGACACAGCAGCAGTATGAAATCTCTGTAGTTGCATGGAACTCGGAAGGATTTCATGTCAAGAAAGTTGTCAAAGTACAGGTTCTGGATGACAATGACAATTCACCAGTTTTCTCTGAACAACTGATAGAATTGTCCATTGAGGAGAACAATGTTCCCAATGCTTTTTTGACCAAACTGCATGCTACTGATGCTGACAGTGGAGAAAGAGGGCAAGTGTCCTATTTCTTAGGTCCTGATGCCCCTTCCTATTTTGCTTTAGATAAAAACACAGGAGTTCTTACAGTTTCCACCCAACTGGACCGAGAAGAAAAAGAGAAATACAGATACACTGTCAAAGCAGTAGATTCTGGATTCCCTCCAAGAGAATCAATAGCAACTGTCACCATCACTGTCTTGGATAAAAATGATAACAGTCCAAGATTTATCAATAAGGATTTCAGCTTTTTTGTGCCTGAAAACTTTCCAGGTTTTGGTGAAATTGGAGTTATAAGTGTCACAGATGCTGACGCAGGGCAAAATGGATGGGTTGCCCTTTCAGTTCTGAATGGAAGTGATATTTTTGTTATAGATACTGGAAAAGGAGTTTTGAGAGCTAAAGTCTCCCTGGACAGGGAGCAGCAAAGCTCCTACGTTCTGTGGATTGAAGCAGTTGATGGCGGTGATCCTGCCTTGTCTTCTACAGCAAAAATAACTATCCTTCTTCTGGACATAAATGACAACCCTCCTTTGGTCTTGTTTCCTCAGTCTAATATGTCTTATTTGTTGGTCCTTCCTTCTACCCTTCCTGGCTCTCCCATCACCGAGGTCTATGCTGTTGATAAGGACACCGGCATGAATGCAGTCATAGCTTACAGCATCATAGGAAGAAGAGGCCCCCGACCCGAGTCATTTAGGATTGACCCCAAAACTGGTAATATCACCTTGGAAGAGTCACTGATGCAAAATGACTATGGCCTTTATCGGCTGCTTGTAAAAGTTAGTGATCACGGCTACCCAGAACCTCTCCATTCCACTGTCATGGTGAACCTTTTTGTCAATGATACTGTCAGCAATGAGAGCTACATCGAAAGTTTGTTAAGGAAGGAGCCTGATATCAGCGTAGAAGAAAAGCAGCCACAAATATCCATAGAGCCTGCACATAAAAAAATGGAGTCAGAGTCCTGCATGCCTACCTTGGTAGCTCTTTCAATAATAAGCCTGGGTTCAATTGCTTTAGTCACTGGGATGGGAATTTACATTTGTCTAAGAAAAGGGAAAAAGCATCACAGAGCAGATGAAAACTTGGAAGTACAAATCCCATTAAGTGGAAGAATTAACCTGCACATGTTGGAGAAGAAGCCGATGGAGATTTCTAACATTTGATGTTTCTCTCTGACGACATTAAAACACCTAGCTGTAGGTTGTATTGACAGAGGTTGCAATGAAGGACTGCTAATTTATAACTTAATAATATTATAATTGTAAATAGCTGTTTACAGTTTTTTTAAATTCAATTTCAGTGTACAGCTTTTCTATGAAACGTTAGTAACTAACAGCTAGCACCCTGACTATAAAACCATGGACATCATTTCCAGCTTTCATAAATCAATAAGATCAGTGAACATAAAAAGGGTGAAGGTAAGATGATTCTTTTAAAAACGTTTTAAAAGTCTTTTTAACCACGAGAGGGCATCAGATGCTCCTGAGCAGGGAACTGTTCGAGGTACTGTCCATGAGATAAACAGAATATATTTTAAATATATTGATTTTAATATAAAATACCTATTGGCATACAGACATTTAACCACTACAAAAAAAAAAAAGTCTGTCCCAATGTATGTATAATAAAAAGAATAAATATGTTAAAATGCACTAGTAATGAAAACCAGAATGTTTATTACCTCACAAATAAAGCTTATACAGTAGGATAGAAGAGGCATTAACAAGAAGTGCAATTCCTGGTGAGCAAGAATGCAAGATATTGTAATGAGAATCTGAACTGCTGTGACATATTCATTTTTCTCCAGATTCCACTCTCATTATCATTTGCTTCAGCAATCTGCTGTTCATTTTTACGGAAAAATTATATTTAATATTTCCTAAAGCAAATAATAACAGAGCCCCATCCTCATCCTCATAAACATGCCAGATGCAAGGAAGCAAGGGAATGGCTAAATCCTTAGTTGTCACTAAAGTGGTGGTATTTTTTTGTACTTTGAGCAATCTGTCAGTAGTTCTCCATCAGTTTGGTTGTGCAGTAGATTTTTGTTGTTGTGTTAGTTCTGAATCTGATCTGCCAGATGAAAACAAAAATGACTTCACATTATGAGGAATTGTAGGACTTTTTTTTATTCTGACTGTTGCTCCTCTCTGGATTGGTATTTCATGTGAAAGATCTTGTTTCTGACTTTTGGCAACCATTCCTGGCTCCTTTTCATTGGCTTAGATTTTGGATTAGATCCAAAATCTAACTTGTAAGACTGGTGGCATATTTTTCTTGATAATTTATTCTTTGCTGTATCCTCTGCAACAAAGCAGCAATTTTATCAGTGATGTATTACTTTCACTTCATTTTAAGAGCTGAGAACTATCTTTTGTATGATGATTGCATCAAATTTCTCTGTGTGAACAAGATAAATTAGTGTTACGCTTAAAAAATATTATTTTGATTTCTTGCATCATATGTCTGTAATGTACCAAAAGTGTTTATATGTCTGCAAATTAAAGCTATATATTTTCATAATAACTTATTCTCTCTCTCCTAGAATTTTAATTATAAAGCTAAATATCATTTCAGTTATAAGAAGTGAATTTTTCACAAGTTCTTAGGTGCTGGCTATCTTGTCTGACATGTCATAATACTTTCAGAAATTAGTACATTTCAAAAATCTTTAATGACAATTTATGCTGTGCTTCTTGAAATTAGCAGCAAAGACAACTGTATGTCAGCTGATGTAAGTGCTGAGGCAGCTTGTACCTGTTTTGAAAGTAGGGAATCCAATTTGAGGCAGTTTTTCATTCTTCTCTCAGTGACTGGCACATTACCTTGAACCTGCTGAAATGTTAGGGCTTCTAATAGATAATGATTGTATTTGGTCAAAGTAACAGTATTGGCATAATACCCATAATTTTGCTATCCTGGCTATAGGAAAAAGACTGGGGTTTTTTTTCAGGTTAGAATATATTTTGTTTAGGCATGATTTGGTAGCTGTGTTTCATGAAATTTAATTCAGCCTGTCAGAGCTTTGTGGTCAATCACCTCTTTTCCTTTATTTTCATCGTTTTGTCAAAATATAAAAATGATATGCATCCCTGAAATGAATTTGTCACAAAAAGACATTGCTTCTTATCTCTGAAGAACAATTACATTATGTCTTCAGAAACAGCTTCAGCATTACAGAGACTGTGTATTGCTGTGGTGATGAAGCTAGATCCTCTGCATTTTTCTCTTCAGTAAGGAGGCAAGGTAACTGAAAGACATGATTCTTTTCATTGCCCTTCTGTTATTTCAATTAGCAGTCCAATATATTCTCAAGACAGTTTAAACAGGAGCAAACCCAGGGCTTAAGAAATACAATGAAAAAATAATCCTAGTCCTTCAGTGTGTGTTCATATAACACTGGGCAGATACTTTTATTCAGGTTCGACAAAGGCACAGTGTTGACCTTGTTTGATTAAGCTTTGGTTAAACACGCTATTCTTGTTTCCTTTTTTTGTTTGTTTAGATGAAGCATGTTCCTAATGCACAATAAAATGCAAGGTTACGAGCCTGTTAAAGCCAAAGTACTGCTTTGATTTTCTACACATTTAAAGAAACTGGGTTTAAAATCACACCTCCAGCCATACCAACACTTACTTGTACCAAGGAATTTATACAGAATAAGACCTCATAGAGCACATTTTTGCCCTCTATGAGTAGCCTTTCTATGGGTGATGTCACTGAAAATGGCAAAATACCCAGTGAGCTGGATTTTTTACTCCATATTTCATATTACTTAAAAAACATAGGGCTATTAACACCAAGCATAATAGTTAAACCTGCAATGTTGAGCATAACAATGATTAAAAAAAAAAACAAAACAGGAGTTTTACGTTCATAGAACCTGGGAATTTCTTCTTTAAAAAATGCTCTTTTTCAGTCATAAAATTCTTGATACTGGCTGTGTAGCAAACATTTCTGCAATGTTTCTGTTTCCAAAGTATCCCTTACTGAAATTCCTTTCACATGAAAACACATTTTTAATGAGTACAACTGAAGTAAACTAGACCCAGATATAAAAGGCCTATTTTATTACCACCTTGTGCAGTGCACTTGCCAAAATGTATGCAAATCTTGTTGACACTGGTAGTTGAGCTGGCACAAAAATAAATGTCTCATTCATTTACAGTATCCACTGATCAATCTTAAAATGGGTGCCCTTTGTTCATTTTTATAAGAAATGAGATTGTCCTAAGTTTTGTATTGCCAAAGTCTCCTGAACTTGCTATGCAAACACTTTTTCATTAGAATTAACAAATTAAAAAATGAAAGACAAGAAGTGGGCAGTGAGCCCAGTGGCAGTGGACAGAGAAAATCAGTCTTCTCTTTCTCCTTCATTTTATTCTTTATAAAAGAACTCTTTGAAGTTACCGTTTTCACGCAAAACTAACCTAACACCTGGCTGAATATCAATAAAGGATGAGATATAAAAGTGTGGAAAGGGAATTGGAGCTACTTGTTTTTACTTGTGTTAAAACTCAGGAAACAATCTTATTGTACTTTTATTTCCTTTTTTCAGTATCAGGGTTCAAACATGCAACTGTGCAATAGTCCACTGAGAAGAATGTAGAAAGCTGCCACTCTAAACAGGAAATTCAAGGAGTGATACAGTGTTAGCAAAACTTGGCCTCCCTGACAGTATTGAAAAACCTTGATTATTGGCTGGGGTCTCATTGCAAATTTTCTGCCCCTAACTGCTGCTTTGGGAAGATTGCATTAAAATACTCTAGTACATTAATATGGTGGGTAGTCCATGACTAATATTTCATGTCCTGGTTCAAAGCAATGAACTCTCTGGGAGCAGTGGCCTGCATCACAAAAATACCTTGCTTTTTGGCATAAGTGGAGATATAAAGCACCTCTGTCACAAAGAAATCATCAGCTTAATATGCTGAGTGTTTCTTTTCATGATTCACATGCATTATCAGAGCCATGCTGAAAGCTGACTGCCACCTTCCCTATACTGTGCTTCTCAGCATCTTATTGATGACACTAGATTCTTTGTACATTCCCGTGTAACTTAGGCAGAAAAACAATGCAAAACAACTAAATATTAGCCAGCTGAAACTAACATCTTTGATTTAGACCACTCTTCTTCAGAGCTGGAGTTTGAAGAGCTAAGCATGTTTATCTCCATTACCAAAATAATTTGAGTTTAAAGGAGATGTCTAGTGAAACTTAAAGTGAACATAAACATAAACATTTGGCGCACCCATTTCCTATAGAGTAGGTTCGCATAGCTTTTATGAATAGTAGTTGCTCAGTGAGATGAAAGTTGCAGAAATTAGTTTTATGCTTTATTTTAATAGTGTGGAAAATATTTTAAGGAAACTATTTGAAAGTTATTTGCAACATGTCATAAGTTACAGTTTTCTGAGTTAAAACATGCAAAAGTACTTGTGCAGGAAGCATTGCTATTTCCTTTCCACTTTTTGTACCAGGCTGAAGCAGCAGATAAGATAAAACTGTCGTCTGCATTCTTACTTGCTGGGATTCAAGGATTTCAGCACACAAACAAATATATACAGCTCTGTTTTTCATATTATGGATGAGAAAAATACTTGTATTCTTATATCACATATACATAATCTTTCTGGTATGTTCTATTTGAATGTTTCAGTGATTTCCACTATATTTGCATTTTAGTTTCATTACAGAGTGAATTTTAAAGGCCAAATTTCAACTCTTACTTTTTTCTGATGAGAGTACTTTGAACAGGTGCTAAGAAAACATTTGTTCTGAATGAAGAAACATTGAATCATTTATAACGCATTCAGTCATTTATCCCACTGCTTGTAAAAACGAATACAGGCTTATGTGTTGAAGTTGCAGATTTTCATATTGCTAGCTAATGCTGCTGTTAAGTAGAAAACACCTAACTGAAATACATTGTAAGGAATTATTTCAACTGTTCAAATCAAGAGGACTTGAATTTTAAGCATCAGGCTGGATATTTGTCTATTCCCAGCAGCCCTGGCAGTATTGATTTAATGCAGTGTACTAACTATTTTGTCCTGTTTTCAATCTTCAAAGTTTGGCTTAAGTATTCATCCTCAGAGCAAGGCAGTGAGATGAGAACTGTTATCTCTTTGTGCATAACAGGAGTGACAGCTTGATTTCTCTATCTGTGTGTCAGCATCTAATGCTGCCTGAGATGCCTTAAGGTATCCCCCCTGGCCTTGTGCTGCTCAAGGGAGGGAGAAGTGCAGGCTTCCACTCAATGAGCTATCATATATGCCAGCTCAGTGCAGATGCTTTGGCTGATTTAGGTGGTGTTCAGTAAATGAAATGTGTGTTGAATTGAGTCTTTGATTTGATTCATCTCCATATTTACGCATCTGTGTTGGCATGGCTACAGACAGGTATTGACCACTGAGCTTGGAGTCTGAGCTTCCACTGTAATCTGTGAGTTACATCAGCACAGGCAATAGCACTAGAGAGTGCTTCAGCTTAAGTGGGAATTCAAGCAAGGTTTAGCTGCTCTGAAAATTAGTATCAAGTGCTATCTAGATTGGCCTTGAGCGTCTCAAGATTCTGCACAGTGCTGTCAGGAAGTCTTGTGCCTTTCTAGAGTGAGTAGCTGGGTGCCAGGAGAGCAAGGCAGCTGAGATGACGTGAGGAAACGATGGATAGGCATTGCATATCCCACATATGGTGGTGACACAGCAAGTGTATCAACCTTTCAACTCCACTGAGCAGAGCTTGACAGACTATAATGGGAGCATAAAACATAGATCAGAGACATCTGATACTTAGTATCAGAGCCAAAGGAAAGACATGCAAGCCTAAAATGTAACCACTATCATAACTGACTGATAAATTATGAAACCTAAATTCATTCCATGTAGTATTGCATGCAAGTCACTACTACAGGACACAGTAAAAGAAGGTGTACCTTTGCTTTATATGATGGCAGAGCACTCACTGCTGAGGAGGTAAGAAAATTTTGTTATTTTTCAAGTATTTTCAGTTGTTTATTTGGAGCTGATGCCAAAGACACCTTTTAGTAAGGACACTCTACAGCCCTCTTTTGGAAAATGAGCTATTGTGTTTAATACAAACACTCAAATATCAAAATCTTCCAAGGCTGGAGGGACACAATCATGCTTTTCTACTAGAGGAGCATTCCATGGAAATGGAGATATTTGTCCTTGAAACAGTGACAGTTGAGGGGTCAGAAAAACAGGGAAAACACAGTTCTCTGATTTTTCCTCCTTAATGAGCAGATTCTGATATTCACACACATACACAAAATATTGAAACAATTACCTTAGATATTTTTCAGACATCATAGTGTCCTCAAAGTTCAGAATTATTTCAAACCTATAACCTTTATTTATGCTGTAATCTTATTAAAATTACAACCTCAATATATTTGTGGCATAAAGGTTGGTCATCTTCTGTCTAAGGCTCTATTTTCTGAGGAATGTCTTTTTATAGAGTCTGGCTGACAGGGTACAAAGCAGAACAGTTTCTCAGGATGTGTTCAGGACATATGGAAATAGAAAAGAACAGAAGAATAAATAAATGCATTCAAAATGAAAGGGTCATTTTCTAAGATTGAATGTGGGAAACAAAAATAAGTGGTCAGAAACAATAAAAATATTTTTTTTTTATCTACTGGATTTACTGTGTATCATCAGCAGTGTTGAGGATCCCCTTTCAGCAATCACTCATCCTTTTTCTTAACCTCTAAGGATGAGAGCTTATTGCAGAGTTTTAGGACCCCCTGACACAATCTACAAACATGAAATACATTAAAAACTGATTCATATTGTCAGCAGGTCACAATTGTATAGAGAAATCAAGGCTTTGAATAGAATAATTTTAAAGTGTCTGTTTCATTATGATAACAGCATTCTCTTTTCATGGTGCTTTTCATAGTGTTAGTATATTGGGTGTATTAGGTTTTGCTAACTCAGGACTAAAACATATTATTACAACCTTTTGCATCTTCTCTGGCAATATAGAAGCTGATACTGTGACAAAATTTTTCCTGTGAATGCTGTTAAAGTAATGAGAGCTTTTTTTTGCAATAATACACAAATAGCAGATATGCTTCTGTCCTCACTTTCCTAAAGTGCCTAATGATAGAATAACGTTCCTCTTTATGAAAAGAATAAGCATCATTACAGGAGGAAAAGAGGGTTCTGATATCACACCGTGTTAATACGGCGTATATCCTGTAAATGTTTTTCTCAAATGTTTGTTTCCCTTGTGTATCTCCATAGAAGTTCTACTCATTTTGAGAGTGTCCTTTATTTTTTATTGTAAGTCATAAGAGAAAAGCAAAGGCCCCACAGTTTTACTGTTGTTCTCTCTTATTTGTTTCTGTTTTCCAAGGTAAGTTTAGCTGAATTGAAAACACAAGGATGCTTGTCTTTAACTGGCTTTTCTTTGAATTTGAATTTTGAAACGTCGTATATAAAGTTAGGCACCTAAAAATATCTGAAAATGCAGTAAAGGAAGGAAGCATGAAGGAAAAAGAAATGTTAGGTGTAACATTCAATCTTTAAAGTTCAGCATAAGGTAAATAATGTATTAAGATTCTGAAGAATCTTTTTCAGTTTCCTCAGACACAATGGAAACAATTCAGTCCCTTCAGCTGTATGTACACAGGGCACACCCTCAGAGTCTTTGCTGCAGTCCTTTCAGGAGGTGAGTAGCCTCATCCCTCACTAAGGAAAATCCAGTTTAAAAGTTTTCAAGTACTTATATTAAACTATAGTTTAATATGGAAAAATTCAAGCCAACTGATACTGTCCATTCTCATTACAACTACTTTGAAGGCATCAAAAATTAAATATTACAGGGTCAGAATATTTGTACTGGTGATAAAATCCATTTGCTATTGCCTTTGATATTGACTGTCAACATCTATGCACTAGTAATTTTATTTGAATGTATTTGACAAATAGCTCAATCAACAATTTTTTATCACTTACAAAATATTGGAGCAAAATCCACAAGATTTTTTTCCCTATTTTATCTTCTGGAATAGAAATTACATTATTAAAAAACAATACCTTTTTTTCTGTTATTATCAACTGTTATACAGAATTGTAAGACCATTACAGAGCAGTCAAATATTTTTCTCTCTAACATTTTTTCCAGAGCCTGGTAGTATTTTGTCATTTTCCAAATAAGCTTTTAGACATTAGCTTGTAATATAATGAAATTAAAAAGTGCTAAAGGCTGCAATTTCAGTATTACAGTATAACAATATCCGGAAATGCCAAGTCATGAGTGATTTCCGACACAGATTCAGGTAATCCAAGCTTCACAGATCTGTATAGGCAGTTTGGGAGTACACACATCTCAGATTGCTTCTCTAATCAAGGCAACTCTACAGGTCTCTTATTGTGATGTGGCTGGCTTATGACATATCTCTGCTCTCAGTTCAGAGTAGGAAGACATTACAGAGAGCCCTCACAAAGGTACCTCGGTAAATACCTGAAATTAAACAGTGAACCTAGATTATGGACTAGAACAAGAGAGAACCAAGGATCATATTTCTCTTTCTCAGGGAATGGTTGGTGCCACATATAAAATCTCTATACATGCTGAGACAACTTCCTTTTCCAAGTATGGAAGGAATTTTGTGTCAGCATTTGCTTGGTTTTTTATTTAATCTTTGTAAGTGTGGAAGTAAATTTCTTTGGAGTGAGATGCAACTGGCAGGTTTTTGCTGTTTGAAAAAATGAAAACCCACAAATCATAAAAAGAATGGAATATGGCAGGCATAGAGGCAAGGAGGAAAGAAGTCTTTGTCTTATCAAGTCTGCAGGTGATAGATAGATGGCAGTGTGCTGAGAATGCAGTCCTTCAAAGGAAGTTGTACATGTGATAAGAAATACTATGTGGGAATTACAAAACCAATATGTGTCAATCTGCTCAAGGGGAGTGAAAAACAATCCTTCTAGTCTAATCAGGATGCTGGTAAGATTTTGAGCTGTTGCATGGGTCAAATAGAGCATGACAGCAAATACATCATTGCCTCTTGTGTATCAGGAAGCAGCAGGCAAACTAGGTGAGCCATTTTACTTTTATAGCAAAACAGTGTTACTTGAGTTTGGGCTACATTTGAATTAAGTGTTCTACAAGGTGATCTTGGTGAGAAAACCCAATTTGATATGTGAAACCAGTCTTCAAAAGCCATGCAATTTTTACAGATTCTTTTCAGATAGTGATTAACAATAAGCTACTGTAAAATTGAAAACTGTTTCACAGTGTTATGGCGATTTTGTTACTTTCCATCAACTTTCATGAACTGAAAAATTAAAAAAAAAAAGGGGGAATAGTAAACAATTTGAATGATCTGAAATTTGTTAAAGACAATAAAAAGAAGGGCCTTTTCAAGCAATTCCTCTAAGGGTCAAACTGAAAATACTTATTAGAAATAGTAATATGCATTAGCCCATACTTCATTGAAATTTGGATGCATGAGTTCTTACAGATATTTTAAAGGAGCTGTTAATATTTTTTATTGAGCCAGATATACCTCCCCATCCTCCCCTCCTCCCCGCCCCCCACCAAAAAAAAGGGAAAAAAGGAAAACATTTAAAGAATACCAAGAAATTAGATGTACCTGGGAGCAATGAAATGATTTGCTGTAGTGGCCAAAACTACTATCAGCCAAAATTAATATAGAGAAGGTACCAAAGCCTATCAGATGTACAATTGTGGGTGAAACAAAACACCAAAAGAAAAAACTTGAGTTTTTAAGAATTCACCTGTAGATAAAAGTGAAAACAGTCCAAAAATTATACAACCAGATGCACATGGATTTGTTCCCTTTTTAGTTTATAGAACTGCTGCTTATAACTCTGAGGGAATATCACCCCAGTTCCAAGTGTTCTATATATTAGTTCATTAACATATTCACCCTCCTTTGATTTCACAGAAAGGTTTCTTTCTCGTCATTTCTTAATGTGATGATTGTGACCTTTTGCTGGCAACAAACATAGGGGAAGATTGAAAGATAAAAATGTGTTGCAGTGAAACTTCTGGCTTATGCCAGAACAGAAGATCCCAGGAGAAGAGAAGGTAACATATGGCAGAGTTAACACAGGTAGAGGTGAGACATGTAACTAGAACAGAATAAAGATGTTGCTTTAAGAATTCTATTCAATTAATATTAATATTGGACAATTCATAAAATTGCAGTAGACCATGAAATGAAAATAAATCAACAAAATGATTGTAAAAAATTCCTGCGTCCAGTAAGAGGCATTTTCCTTTGAGAATACAACTACTAAATAGTGAGTTTGGGTACCCAGCTATTAATTCAAACCTGGTAACTTCAATTTACCTCAAATTTGTAAAACAAATTAGTCTGAAAAGTAGTTTCTAAAGCACAGATATAAAAAAACTTCTGGAGGACGAACTGGTTCTCCTTTCCACCTAAGAGCACAGATATACTCCAGGGTACTCTTGTAGCTTTAATAACGTGTCTCAATTTCATCTGCAGTCTTTGAACATAGTCTCTATATCAGGGATTTGAACCACTGCTTTTCCATAAAAGAATACTTTATCTATTGAAGTGTATTGAAGTGGAGAGAGAAATCCTCATTCATCTTGTAATGAGTGAGCAGGAAAGAAATTATATTCTTTATTTTATAAGG
The DNA here is from genome assembly GCA_013398995.1 of Alaudala cheleensis. Lineage (NCBI taxonomy): Eukaryota > Metazoa > Chordata > Aves > Passeriformes > Alaudidae > Alaudala > Alaudala cheleensis. Next base: position 161,564 of record VWYE01019479.1, on the reverse strand, counting down.
ATTACACTTTATTTCCCACACCAAACAGAATACCAAACATCAGACACCAGAGCTGAACCTTTTTCTCTAGATTCATTGGTGGGTAATCTGTTTAAATCACAGAGTAACTAGAAGAATACAGACGTTATACCAATATTTAGAAAGGTTAGATGTGATGACCAAAATATCTACATGTAAAATAATACATAAAGCTTAGGTAAAATGAAGAAAAAGCTATTTTGCAACTAACATGGTAGTGAACTGGGGCCTCTGGCACAAGGACATGGACCTAGTCCAGAGAGGAGCCACTAAGTTGATCACAGGGCTGGAGCACCTCTCCTATGAGGGCAGGCTGAGAGAGCTGAGGTTGTTCGACCTGGAGGAGGCTTTGGGGAGACCTAAGACAACCTTTCAGTACCTTAATGGGGCCTGCAAGAGAGTTGGAGAGGGTTTTACAATGAAATGAAGTGGTAGGACAAGAAGGAATGGCTTTAACCTGAAGTAGGATAGGGACAAGAAGGAATAGCTTTAATCTGAAGTAGTATAGGGTTAGATTTGAAATCAGGAAGAAAATTTTTACTGTAAGGATGGTTAGGCACTGGAACAGGCTGCCCAATGTAGTTGTGGATTCTCCATCCCCGGAAGTATTGAAAGGCCAGGTTGGATGGGGCTTTCATCAGCGTGGTCTGCTGACATGTCCCTGCCTGTGTCAGAGGGGGTTGGAGCTAGATGATCTTTAGGGTCCTACCCAACCAAAACCATTCTAGGATTCTGTAAATTAAAAAATAAGAACACACAGCAGTAAGTCAAAGTAGAAATGATCCTGTGCAAATCTCATCTTTTTAACATAGTGAGCCTGAATTTACTCCTTGATTAAATTACAAATTTTGTGTCGTCAAGGTGTAACAGTCAAGCTAGTATATTTGACTTTTAAATTAATTACATACTTCAAAAGTTAGCATCATGTGACTTCAATAAAACAAGTTTAGCAATTTCTAAAGTTAATGCGGTTACTATCTCTTAATAATTCATCAGGAAAAAAGTCTTCAGTGGGAAAATGTCCTTTAATGATGGGTTTTATGAACAGAGTCTGTGGATATATATTTTAATTTTATATTCCTTAATAAATGAATGAATAAACAAGTCTACTTGTACGCCAATGTAATGCCCTAAATATATGAAATAGAAAAAAAAAAGCAAGGAAAAAACCCTAGATTTTGGGTTGTTATCTTCTGTTGTTGTTGTTCTATGAACAGAAAATTAAAAACAAAAATAGATAAATAATATTATTCTGTACAAGGCATTAGTGCTGAAACATTGCATAATTTTTTTTATTATATTTTAAAAGGTCATTTAAAAATGGGGGATATTTAGATAAGTAACAAATTTATTTTGAAATTGAGAGAAAATTAATTGATTTGAGAGACTGGAGAGTTAGTCTATTTTTTTTCCTAAAGGAAGTAATGGAGTGATTGCGTTGAAAAAAGTTCTTAACATGCTTTCTATTGTAGAAAAAATAAAGGAGTAAAAGTAGGCACTTGGTATCTCTAGATCAAAGCTGAATGACATTCTGACATGTAACCTGAAACAGTCAGGCACAATTAATTGAGATTAAAAAATACCTAGTGCATTAAGTATTGTGTGTTTGTAACTTCTGATGAACCGGGGGCAGACAAGATGTAGTGATGTGGTGCTAGACACAGATTGATTTTATATTACCTTGATTCACCCCTTTCCCTCTTTTCCCCCTCCCCATGTTAATGGAATGGTTAGATGAACAAACTAAAGTTATCTGTTAATGTATCTGAAATCAAATACAAGTGATATTTTTAAAGAGTTTAAAAAAAACTTCTTTATTACAAAGTGTTTGAAATTAACTTTGAGCTAATAAAGCCTATGGTTGTCTAGACTATAGGAACAGATTTTAAAAAGTAAATACCCTTTTTATATATATTCATTCATTGATATGACTACTAGCTAAACAATCACCTACCACTATAATTATTGAATACTTAAAGTAAAAAAGTAGACAGTGTGGAAAAAAGGAGATCAAGCATGTAGAATACTCCTTGGCATAAGATAGAAAAATAATGAAGGATGTAGGTTGTCATACGTGTAAAATCACCTTCCCATAATCAGTCTCCTTATGTAGAACTACTTCTAGAGAAGTAAAATGAATACAAATGTGTCAATATAATTTTGCACATTATTGAAGTTTTCAATTTATTTAAAGTTCTAAGCCAAGCAATCTCTTTCTGTCCATTCTCACCCTGCAGAAATTAGCCAGTGGAAAGTACAAGCACAGGTGTCTAGTGAGCATTAATGTTCATGCATGTTTAGTTGTGCAGACATGCCTGCATACATGTGTGTGACACACAGGAAAACTATATAGCTTGAAGCCTAAATTGTAGATATACATTTCAACTCTGCATCTAAGTTGTACAACTTTGTTCTAGTCTGTGTGGAAGCCTTGTCTCTTGCACAAACTACCCTCCTACTGCTAACCCATAGTTTATCACTTTCTGAACAGGCTGGCTCTCTGGTGGTTAAGCTAAAGGGAATCACTCTTTGAAATTCAAAACAGAGGCCATCAAGGACCCCATAGAGGGGAGTAAGGATCAGAGCAAGGATTCTTGCCCATAACTCATGTGGAAGAACCTCATACAGGGCTTTTCTTTCTCAACCTTGTAGGTGAGGTAAACTGGTGTATTACATGGGAAAACAAGGCAGGATAGGTCAGAAATAAATTTCTACTCAGCTGCATCTAATTGGACAGTTGGTAGCACTGAAAAGTTCAGTGGAATCTTAACATTCAGTAATTATTGGACAGGTGACTACAATGAATAGGTATATTAGGCAGAGGAATTTAAGAAGTGCTCTGTAACTGGTGTGGTTGGCTTGAACTAACTCAGCAGTGATTGGTCCAATATCCAGCTATTTCTCTCATGGGGCTGTCATTTCTCCCACAAGCAGTATTGTCACTGGTTATATACTGGCCTTATCATTGTCCCTTTAGCTGTTCTGAAATACTTTGACAATCCTCAAGAGTTGAAATAAATGACTGTAGTTATACAATAAAATCTTGCTCCTACTCACCTATTATCCACTGCAGATAAATCATGGTTTTAAATTGACATCAAACGTAGCCAGGTCTTCTTTTCATTGAGCTATTATATAACAATGATTTAAAATTTAATAAACTCTTTGTAGAAGGCCAGCTTTTAATTATTTTCATTTCAGCCTGAGCCACCCTCATGGCTGATCTCTGTAACAGGCAATTTGCTTCTCTTTGTGCTGTAAGTGAACAGTAGGCTTTAATTTTCCTAGCAGATGTGGTGAGAACCCAAGGAAGTAAGGTGATAAGCACTTCCTAATGGAAGTGTGTATCTTAGTTTATCTTGGGTCTGTGAAGGACTTCAGACAGTTCTGTGATTTACAATAATTTCTATGCATTCTAGAAATTGCTCAGTTTGTGGCAGGGTTTTCTCACTGTATTATTACTTTGGTTTAATAAAAATGAGATGTTGCAAAAAAAAAAAAAAAACAAAAAAAAACACCAAAAAACCAAAACAACCAAACAAAAGACTAATATAAATCAGCAAACCAACCAGCCAGAAAGTTCTGTCTGTTCCCCCACACACCCTGTCCAGAATACCTGTGTATGTCCATTAAGAAGGCCTGAAAAAGTTGTCAGAAGCACATTGGAGGAAGGGATGGGTACATTCCCATGTAAATGCCAAGAATTTCCCAGTTCCTTTAACAATAACAAAGCGTCTAAATATAGAGTTTCAATAGACTTTATTAATCTTTTTGTCTTAGTTGAAGCTTTCTTTCTCTGAAAATAAAACAATAAAAATTTGTTTGAGGGTAATGCTTTACTCCAGTTATCAGTAATCACATGCTTACTAAGACAAGACTTAGCATTGCTGAAAGAAGTCATGCTGGTAAAGTTAGTGCATATATCCACAGTAAATCACAGACAAAGAGTTGGTCTTCCAGAGGAAAAAATCATGTGCTCAAAGTCTGAACTAGCTGGGGAAAAATGCTAGAAATCAGAAAGGATGCATTTAGAGAAAGAAGATAAGGGAAAGTCACTTTCATGTCTGTGGTGGTAAAAGCATCTGCCTGACTTGAAGTCTTAAAAGGCAAGCTGAGAAAAATATTTTAAAAAATATAAAATTTGTTTTGCATTGACCTAGAATTAAAAGGCAATTTTCCACACAAATAAATACTAATACAATAAGAATTATTTCAGAGTTTATGAAAGATTGAAGTTTTGATTTCTTTCAAAAAGAATTAGGAAGCAAGGGAATACTAATGGAAGAGAGGATGTTACAACATTCTTTTTTATTATTTATCCTATTTACTTATTTTTCTGCCTCTCTGTGGAAGACCTGTATTCAGATACTTTCTTTGCATGCAGACATTTAAATCAATATCTAAAGAAAATACCCTAATACCCACTTTATGTAGTATAACTAGCTGTTCTTAATCTCTTCCACTTTGAATAAACTATTAAATATTAAATAGAGTCTTATCTGCTGGGAAAGAATAGTAACAATGAGGTGCTTTATTTGCCTGTCCATTCCTGTTCCTTTGTTTGATGACAGTGAAAGCTCCTAATTTGCTGCTGATTTTTATATCAAATTAGGTTCTTCCTTTGTGGTTGAATAAAGAAAGGAATATATTTATAGTTGTTATATTAAAGACTGGAATATTAAGTGATTTTTCTAAATGAAGGAGTAATGAAAACATAAATGAAAAGGTTAAGATAAAGAGAAGGGGAAATAAAAGGAAATGAGTAATTAAGGCCTAAATAATAGTAATAACTAGCTCTTACATCAAATAAAAATATCTTGTGTAATCAGTAAACCCCACACACGGTGAAAAGTCAGGAGGAAGCAATCCCACAATCTCACACCTCTGTCTGCAGATACTGTGGAGTGCTTCATCCATTGTTATGTGTGTAAGATCTCTATGTAAGACCCTGTATAATCATATGTGCGTAGAGAAAAATAAGTGGAGAACTGCTGAAGATCTGCCATAATTTCAGTGCCCCATCATCCTCTTAAGTGTTGGGTGGGCTGTAGCTTGGTTCTCTATTTATTTTCCTTTAAGTAGTTAACAAGAAGTGTACATATTCTTCAGCTGATAGATAGACTCATGAAAAGTTTTTACTCCCTTAGTCTCTCTTTAACTACCAAAATCTAAAATATATGCCTCAGATGTGCTGCCCAAAACTTTGTGATACCTTATATCCCTCCATCAGATTTAAAAAGAAATTGGTTTACAATGTAAATCTTTAATGATCATAAAATGAGTGACTTCGTCAATGGACTCTAAGAAGCTTTTCTCACATTTTCTTTCTTTCATAGAATCATAGAATATGCTGATTTGGGAAGGACCCACAAAAATAATTGAGTCCAAATCCTGGCCCTGTGCAGGACACTGCAAGAATCATACTATGTGCTGCAGAGCATTGTCCAAATGTCTCTTGAACTCTGTCAAGCTTGTTGCTGTGACCATTTCCATGGGGAGCCCATGACAGTGCCCAACCACCCTCCGGGCAAAAAACATTTTTCTAATATCCAACCTACGTCTCCCCTGACTCAGCTTCATGCCATTTTCTTGAGTCCTTTCACTGGTCATGAGAGTGAAGATATTGATACCTGCCCTTCCACTTCCTCTCATGAAGATGCTGAGCACCATGAAGTCTCCCTCAGTCTCCTCTTCCACAGGCTGAACAGGCCAAGTAACCTCAGCTGCTCCTCACGAGGCTTCCCCTCACAGCCCTTCATCATTCTCATGGCTCTACTTCCATGGATGAGTGAAGACAAGGGGAGAATTTTTGTAAACCCATCATTCTGATCAGATGATGCAAACAATGGTATGTTTTCTTTAGATTTTAGTGTGTTCTACTACTGAGATCCTGGTTTTTCTGCACATTCTAGAAACCTAGAGCAATGCTCTAGTTTAAAGGAATTGAGGAGAGTGGCTAGGGAATGGATTGCCCCATTTGAAAACAATGGATTTAAATGTCCTTCTGTGGATTTAGTTTGTATTTCCTCCCAAACAGATCTAGACTAGACTGGACAGGTGAAGCACACAAGAAAAACAGATGTTTTCTTGATCTGTAATTATCTAGTCATAAAGACAGAGGTAATCTCTTTTTATGAGTTCTTCCTTTCTTTCCTGCAGTGAACTTGAATCAAAGTAGTATTGGCACTCTGGTTTATCAAAGTCAGTAATTACAGATACTAATAGAATTTTCCATTACTCATATGAGAAAGAAAGTGAGGTTTCTTCTTTAAAGGATCTTTTTTTTCCTTTTCCCGTTTTCCGATTTATAGCTCATAAACCTGATGCCACTTAAGCTCTGCCCTACAACATCACTGTCATCATCTACAAGCTGTGCACATCATCCAAATCATATGACAGTGTTTTCATACATTCAGTTGATTAAAATGGACCATTTTGCTTAATGAACCACCATATTTCACCTAAGTGTCATTCAAGTCAATATTTTCAGCGTAAGTCTTAGTTGTTAAAGTATAAGGTAGATATATATTTACTATTTCTTATATGTTAAAAAATATCAATTAATGATTTAAAGGTGCACACTATTTTTTAAGAAAAGGACAGATGTAAACTATGAAGCAATTTTGGTAGGCAAAATGTCTTGTCCTGTTAGTCTTAAGATTTTTCACAAACACTATGGTAATCTTGAAAATAAAAAAAAAAAGACATTTTCCCAAGCATGCCTATTTTCAATATTTAAAAGAGTGCAAAAATTCTTCAAAAATTACATTTTCTTTGTACTTTTTTTGTTTGGTAATGAACTTTTATCAATCAATCAATTTGAGATTAATGTATTTTTCATATAGTAACAATATAATAATAACTCAGACTGTGCTGAGTTGGAAGGAACCCATTGGGACAATCAAGTCCAACTTCTAGTGCTACACAGGGTACTCCAAAAACCACATCACGTGCCTGAAAGCATTTTCCAACACTCTTTGAACTCAGACAGAGGTTTAGCCTATTCCAGTGTTCAACCACCCTCTGGATGAGTGGCCTGTACTGAAAGGGATTAAAAATCATCTACTTCCAACCCCTCTGGCATGGGATAATGACATCCTCCAATTACTGAATCAGCAGAGGCAGGTATACACTGGAGAATTTGAAGGTGAAAGATAAGGTATTACAATGAGGAGGAAATATTATAAAAGCTTTAGAGGAAATTAAGTTTTGAATCTTACCCTTAACAGTACTTTTCTTCTGTATGCCATTAACAGTCGGATGACTTACAGCCAGTCCATTTACTCTAACTGCTATTTAAGATTAATTAGAAGTGAATGAATCTAAAAGTTGGACAGATTAAGGGTGATAGAAAAATCCATTCCTGTCTAGCCATACTCTAGTTCTAAATCATCTACTCAGAACCTCTGAGTTAGGCAAAATTCTAACAGGAGCTTCATTCATCTGAGGGACATGATGCTAGCTAGATTAAGAGATTTACACCTCTAAATCCAAACTTGCAAGTTAAAGCATTGCTGTTCAATGACCATCTCCAAAAACAACCAGGTAGCTCTCTTCTGACTGGAGAGCTCCCTAAATTTTTTTCACCATGGCAATATCTACAGCAGTCTAGGTTCCAGTATAGTTAAAATGAAGAGGATTACACATACATAGGATGCAGTTCATCTGATGAAGAAGATATCAAGAATAAGACAGTCAAATAATCTATTCAAATTGTCTGTGTGTTTCTATTTGCTTTAGAGGGAACTCGACAACTAACTCAGACTGAGATCTCTGCAATTAGAGAGTCTGAGTCTGATTCCCAAAACCCTTTGTTTTTTCTACATGTTTTGAGCATTTCTTTCCTATTTTTTGCTTGTTGAATGTTTTGCAACTGTAATGACAAAGAAGCCCAAACAAAGGAGATATCCTTTAATAACAAAATTCCTACTTAAATGAAATCAGTATTGAACTGACATACTGAACTAGGATAAACCAAAGCCTTCCACTTCCAATACACTAATCTCATACAGATGGAATGAAACCTTCTAATCAGTGGATTAAAACTTCAGAAATTCAGGCAAATTCTTCATCTTTAAAGGTTTTACCATGAGGTTATTATTTGATGTGATGGTTTTTATTTTGGGTGGGGTTTTTAGTAAATTTTGCTACTTGTCTGAGAATTAAAAATTAAATTGCTCTCTAAAGCTTCAATTTACAACTGAACTTTATTGCTTAGCCATTTGGAAAGTTTGCATCTACCATCTATCAATGCTATTTTTACTTACTACTAGAACCAGAAGTTTCAAAGGAAACAGTATATCCATGTAAAATTAATTAAGTTCAACCGTGACCTCATTACATTGATGGAGTGTAGTGCTGCTACCTGCAACCAAAACAAATTTATTTTGATTAAATATACTTCAGGTTGTAAAAACAACATATCTCACCCACGTCATAGGATTTCAGGAACATACAAGTTTTATTCTGAAGTTAACTACTACTCACAACAAGATAAAATGAGATTTCTTCTTTTTCTTGTTTTTTTAAGGCCAAGGTACAAACGTGGTTTGCACAGAAAAACTGCATGATCAGTTCCTTGGCAGAATTTTTATATAATCAGATTTAATTTTAAAACACATATTAAATCCATCAGAATATGGTCTACTGTCACTTTTAATCTTCTAAGAAAATTTACCTTCATTCCTCACAGGGAGGATGAGTAGGAAATACTGTTTCAAATTCACCAGAGCATTTTGAATTTTAGAAAAATTCCTGGGTGGTAAAGACACATTGCACTGTGACTCTGGCCTCTGAATAACTAAATTGACATGAAGTGTGAAAGTATTAAATCCCTTAGGGAAGGAATTTAATCCAGGTCTTCTACATCTCAGTTAAATAGCCTTACTACCCGGTCACTTATTATTCTGGGGTATCACCTGTCCCTTTCTTAACAGATATTCTATCCAAGATTTGTAAAACCTTTCCTAGAGTGTTTCATTAAAACCAATTCATCACAGCAAAAGGCCTGGTTGGGGAAAATGGTATTTTCTGAGAACAAAAATCTCATTACTAAAATTTTCCTACTGGATATTCATCACCATGCCCTGAGACTTGTTTTGATTATTAGATGAGTAAATTTCTTATTAGCTTTCCATACACACAAATACAACCAAACAAAACCAACCAACCAACCAAACAAACAAACAAAAACCAAAAAACAAAAGAACCCACCAAAACCCCAAACACCAGAGTGAAATAAAATCCATGGGGAAATCAGAGGTTCTAGTAATACTTTGCTCATGAGCAAATCTTGCTGAAATAAATGTTGTCTCTGGCTTACAGTGCATGCCTCAGGTTATTTTTTATAATTTTAAAAACATTAAACTTGATATTGATATTGAACGATACACTTAGTATGAAATGTAGATAAATTCATTTTGAAATCTGGTTTCTGACTATATCTTCTGAAGAATGAGAACAAAAAAAACATAGACTGATGTTCCAAAAAGGATGAGGAAAGATTTATTTGTAATCCTAATTCTGCTCATAATTTGTTGCTGTGTCCTGAATAAATTACTGATAACTTACCTTATCCTTCTGAGAGAAGAAGATGATAATACAAAACACAGATAGGTAGTGAGATTATTCATTTTCTGATATGTCTTTGTGCAGGAAAATATTTCCCTGCACAGCTCTGCATATAGGTAAAATGATATCCTAAAATAATTGTATCAATTATCAAATAGTACTAATATAGCATTTTTTCTGTCTTTAAAATTATATTTTAGTAACACAATTGCATTCACCTCAAAAATTTCGTTTTTTTGGAACTAGACCTTAGATTTAGATAGGAGGCATTGTAATTGTGGAAGGTATTCCATCACACACAGAATGTCCTCTTGTCTCTTATCACAAAGAGACAGTAAAGTCATAATTATTGCGTTATATAACTACTGCTGAAGAGCATGGTGAGAAAGGTGCTTCTCAAATTGCATCATTATTATAATTTGCATCACTGTACTTCCAGCAATCATGCTATATATTTATAGACAGCCATGAAAATGAATGGAGTGCTGTTGTTACTTGTCCCATCAAAAACTTTCACAATGGCAGTGACAAGAACATTACATTCCTCTCACTAGCAGAAAATAAAATGTACACCTTGGGAAAGATAAGTGTTCCTTACTGTATTTTACTGTGTAATTCTAGCACTCACCATACTTCAGCTTTTCTGTTAACACTTGAAAATTACTCCAGGATAAACCGGTATTCATGTCTAATTTGCTGCTTATTTGCAAGATGTCTAAAAAGACAGCTTTTATTAAGAAATGCCACCATCAGTTTTTGAGCAAATATAATATATCTGACAGCTGAACAATGGTTTGGGCTTTTTAGTTTTTTGGGGGTTTTTTTGAAAGCACAGCAAGTGCAAAAAGAATTAAAGCAACTTTGTCTATTATTGTTTCTAAGTGGAAAATTTCCTTCTCTTCTGATTTTGCAGAGCAGTTAATATTGTCTTACCTCTGACCAAACCATTCTGGAAACTAGAGTATCTGAAATTACATTTAATTATTTAATTGTGTGGAGAGCAAGTAGTTAGCATTGCTTCTAGACTGCTCACATTTCTACATGGGCATTATGGTTGTTTCTACGGCACGGACAGAAACAATTACCACGTCATTAAAGTGAGAGGTAGATTACACAGGACTGAAATCATGATTAGAACAGTGACCTGGCTATGACACTTAACTTACCCTCTTACTTTTCTTCTTTTTAATAATTCAAGAATTCTTTCTCTGTGTATGCTTGTGTATGTTCTGCGTTTGCACTTTGTGCAGTCTTTATTTCCTATTGTTAATATGCTCTTTCTGACATTTACACAATTCTATTAAAACAATATTAAATTGAACCCTATAATGTAAAAGAAAACTGTCTAAGCAATTATGCTGTATAACTGAAAACATTTCTCTTTCTTTTACTTTATTTCTTTCTTTGCTAGATTACCCTCAAGTCTTTGATAACATGATTATTTACATAAAAAGGAAATTAAGGTGATAAAACTGTTTGGGTTTTCTCTATTAGGAAAATACTGAAATTCACAAGTATTTGCAGCAATACTTTCCATATTGATAAACAATAAATATAAAGCAGAAATATGAAATTGCAGGAAACTATCTGTGACAAAGTGTATAGAAATGGGGACAGAAAGGGGAAAAAGAGGAAGAGAGGAAGGCAGATGGGGTGAGAGGCAAATTATCTGAACAGAAAGGAACTTTTGATTGTACTGTAACTTGCATATAAAAGTGTTGCAGAAATTGCCAATAAAGACATATTCTAGATTTATGTGTTGTTAAATATGGTACACTGTATAGGGGTCATTACATTCCTTAAAAATAGAAAAAAAAAAGTGTCTTTCTTAATCCTATGAATTTTGTTCTAATTTAAACTCCTTTTCTGGTTTCCTTCTCCCCTATATAAATATAAATTTTTTCACTCTTAAAGTCCTGGTAGAATTTACTCCCCCCCCCCTTTTTTTTTTAATTTGGCTTTGAGCTTTCTGTTTATACAATCCCTTTCTTTACAAATTTCTTAATTGTCCTGTACTTCTAATGCTCAAAAAGGTTAGTTACCTCTAGCCTATATCAATCACTTCTCTGTCATCTCTATGCAGTTTATTACCCTTTTCTAAATAACTTTTATAAGCTAAGGTTTCATATCATCTTACAGCTGTTCTTTGCAGTAAAATCTGAAAGCTCATATAGAGATCATACTTTTCCTTCTTCATGTACATTTTCAGACCTGGGTGTCCATAAACTAAACAGAAAAGGCAGGAAAGAAATGAAAACAATTATTAAACTTAAATATTCTGGGTTAATATTACTGTTAAATGAACAGGTCTCATGGGGTAAGTATGATTCTTTCAAGCAGAACCCTGAACAGGATGTAAGTGTGTTCACTGAAATCCAAAGTAGTGAGAATTAAGACTCAATAGAATGTTGGAAGCACTAAACTTAAAATTTATTTATTTATTTATTTATTTATTTATTTAAAGTATTTTGGCATGGTTAATTATCATCTTACTGAACTTAAGTTTCAGGGAGCAGCATGAGTGGGACAGGTCTCCAAGGGAGAATGAGCTGAGACCCCCAGGTTCCTGGGTTTCCCCAGCACAGGCTGCATGATAGGTGCAGAACTGCAGGATCTGGGCAGGGCATCTCTGGGGACAGTGACAGGGACCATTCACAGTGCCAGACAATCAGTGTAAGTAGTCACATCAAGGGTCCACCCAGAGTGACTGATCTGGAACAGCTGGATACAGGGCCGGAGATGGGATTAGAGACAAGGCTTGCTTGTAAGAGAGTTCTGTGCTCCATCTGTGGGACAGCAGCAGGTATAAGACTAGATGCCAGGTTACCCATAAGGTAACTACAGGGCCTAAGAGGACTTTCTTATTCCTCTGTCTTCCTCTAAAATGAATTCATATTAACTTCAACATATCAGCCTATAGGAGAAGAAGAGATGGCTCTTAAAGCCCATCATTAAAGGTCATGTAATCTACTTCTTAAATACTAAAATAATATTTTTGTAAGTTTAGTAGTAAGTTTGTCCATAATATACAGAAGGCAAGAAACTATAATGGAAAACACTGTAAGCTCAAAATAAACTGAGATCTAGAGAAGATTTATATTTCAAAATCATCTCAGGATACTGATGGTAGGTGGAAAGAAGCAGAGGATATAAGAAAACAAATGGCCTTCCTAAGCCAAGAAAAAAGTGCATTAACCTCTTTCTGCAAAGCCTGTATGCCTCACAAAGCCTTTACTCTATAATCATAGAGCTATACATTTCATTTTTGAAGAAAATTACTATATACAGATACCTCTCCAAAAACACTGAGTCACCAAGAGACAGATTTGTCACGCAGGCAGTGTCAGAAAGAATTGAGAGAGCATATAAGACCATGAAATATGGGGATGTATGTACTGATTAAACTAAAAAGCCTTGTAATCTCCTTTGTCTCATAGTGGTAACATAGCAGATATCAGTGCAAAAACCGTAAGATTAGGATAAATATAGATTGTTGGGTTTATTTTTTGTCTGATATATCACCTCTTCTAACAATGCCAGTTTCTGCAAGGAAGGGATTCCTAAGATTTATGAATTTCTGTCTCCTTGTGCAGAATAACTCTTTCTTGCATTAATTTGTCTGATGCTCCTTTTGAACTTCCTTGAGGGTTTTGGCATCCACATCTTGTATCAATGACTTCCACAGTGTAATTATTTATTACATGGAAACGTAATTCCTGATCTTTCTTCAAAACCTGTCAGTTAAAATTTCATGTGATGAATGAATAATTGCACCCAATCCATGTGCTATTCTCTGTTTTCATGCCATTCATGATTTTATAAGTCTTCATTACAAAAGTCTGTTCGCTCTTCTATTTTCTGGGCTACACACTCCATGCCTGTTTAATTACTCATAACAAAATTTTCTATATCTCCTATCATCCTTGCAAAAACACTTTTTCAATTTTCATGTATTCTGAAGTTAAGAAAGCGGAAGCCTGAATAGACCTTCACAGAAAGTTGTAGATGTGTACTCATCATGGGATCATCCACTGATATAATGCTGTTTTCTCTTGTGTACTTTAATCTTTTCATAATGGTTCTTAGCATGCCTTACTGAGTGCCAGTGAGCACAGAGCTAACATTTACAAAGAACTACTCACCATGACAGCAAGAGCTCTTTCCTGAATAGTAATAGATAATTCAGGTCTCAGTTTTTTGTATATAATAAATTATTTTTTATCCATGTATTCATTATTTTGTAGTTATAGACACTAAATTTCCTCTCATATTGTCCTAGGTTGCAATGTAAGATGTGCCCAAAGTATGTATTCTATTACCATCCTCATGGGCTGTTGGAACCAGGTGGGGCAGTGATTTCCCTGCCCCCTCCCTCCAGACTATCTGCTGTTAATGGCCCATCAGTGCCCTGGCCAATGACTCACAGGTAACTCCTCTCGGGAGCTGTCTCTGCTTAATGGGCAATCAAGGACCCATTGTATGACTCATAGAATGACATCAGCCCATTGTGAGATGCTCTGCCCAGGGGGGAGGAGCCAATCATTCTCACCTGGATATAATCTGCAGTTTGGGACAGCACACCACTGACTGGATTTCCAGAGGACAGGAGCTGCCAGATCTTTCTGCAGGATCCCTTCAATGAGATCCTTCAATGAGACTGCTTTATTCGGACTGCTACCCACCACCCTAACGAACAGGGTGTCAGGTTGTATTCTGACTCTGCCAAAGGTCTTTTTGTTTGTTCCTTTTACTATTATATTTATTTTATAGTTTTCCTATTAAATTGTATTTCTGACTTGGTCTCTCACTGGTTTTGCTTTCAAACCAGTACACATATTTTATCTTCCAGCCATTCAATATCGCTTTACTACTTACTCCCTTTTCCAGATAATTTATGAATTGACTGAATAGGACCAGGAAAAAGTTATTTGTGGTGTTGCTTTGTTGTATCTTTTTCCTTGATATCCATGAGAGTATATAACATTTTAAATCATGACAGTTTCATTTCTTCCAGCTTTTCATATGAGCCATTGTCATTCTAGACTCTTGCAATCATAAAATACCAGGTTGGAAAGAACTTCAAGGACCACCTGGTTTAGATTTCCTTGGCAAAAGCACAGTCTACACAAAATGGCCCAGTAACTTGTCCAGCTGAACTGTAAAAGTATACAACATTTGGGAACCACCACTTCCATGGGAGATTATTACAATGGCTGGGCATTGCAATGTGAAAAAATTTACTCTCCTGTCCAGTCAGAATCTCCCTATGAATAACTTGTTTCCATTATCCCTTGTCTCGTCTTTGTGGCCACTTGTGAAAGAGGGACTCTCTGTCTTCTTTGGAGCCACCCTTGAAATATTGGAACGTGGTGATCAGGTCTCCACTAAGCCTTTTTTTTGTTAAGACTGAACAAACCCAATTGTCTCAGTTTTTCATCACACATCAGATTTCTGAATCCTTCCATCATCTTTGTGGCCTGTATCTAGACCCCCTCCAGCCCGTCTGCAGCTTTTTTTCCATAGCAGAGATCAAATCTGAAGTGAGAATTTCAGATTCAGCCTGAAAAACGCTGAGTAGGGTAGGATGATGACTTTTTTACCTCTGCTGATGATGCTCTTTTTGACATAATCTAGCATCCTTTTGGTTTTGACACTTCTGGCCTATTTCAATTCTAACTGAGTATTTATGTTATGCATCTCTGGACATCCTGGTAATATCCTTGTAGCTTTCAATAGGTATTTGTCTGCTTTTCCATCTCTGGAACACTTCTCTTGTAAAACACTTCAATACAATGAACTCTGAAACAGTCTAACAGTCTGAATATAAATTCTATCTACTAAACAGGAAGTAAGATGAGAAAAATCCATGACATTTCACACTATAAGAGTACTTCTTGAGACAATCATCTCCGTATACTTACTAACATGTTACAGTAAAACTGTGCAGAATAAGAGAGAACCTTCCTGCTTCCCCTTCACTCCTATGACTCATAAACTTGCAGATAGCATTCTAGCCAGGGTAGTGTGATTTGCTCTGTTATTTCCTTTCTGATTAATGAGGATTGCTCAAAAGATCAGGTTAGTCAATCCATCTCATGCAGAAACAGGAAATGGAAGATGGTCTCAGAGAGGAAAAAGACAGGCAAGAAACTGTTGCTATACTATACATCTTGCTCTAGTCAAGAACTTACCACAGCATCCTCCAGATATTGTAAGATGTTATTAGATTTAGATGCTACAGGTCATTAAGAAAAGAAGAGAAATAAAATAAATTCAACACCCATCCTCCATAAAGAATAGGAGAAAATGAGGTGATCCAGGTCCTGGAAGAGTTTGATCACATGCTGCTATCATTTCTACAGATGCAAGTAAAAAAAATGTCTGACCTGCAACAGATCCATGGTACAGATCTTCTGACAGTACGAACCAAAGTTACAACCACTAAGAAANCCAGGTCCTGGAAGAGTTTGATCACATGCTGCTATCATTTCTACAGATGCAAATAAAAAAATGTCTGACCTGCAACAGATCCATGGTACAGATCTTCTGACAGTAGGAACCAAAGTTACAACCAGGTGAGAAACTGAGCTGCTGTCAGCACATACTAAGGATCAAACCAGGAAAATGTTAAACCACACCAGCAAAGAGTGCTTCATGACTAGACAGCTGAAGGAAACCAAAAACAATTTGCATCTTTGTTTTTTTCTCTATCCATCACTTTAACTGCTGCAGTTCACTCTGCTCTTTACATAACCAGTAGCAGTTTTGAGACTAAAGGATGTTCAAGTTCTCATGTTAGTAGAATATCTGCTAGTATATTCCATGATCACAGACAACAATCTGTTTATTCAGGGGGATATCTTTAGCTTTGCCCCCAGCCAGTCTCTCACATGGTACTGAGAGCAGGAGTCAGAGAGCAAGATCAAAGAATATTTAAATATGGTTAATAAAAAATTCTCGTTTAGGTGGCTTGCATTATTTATCTCATTCTCTATTCAGTCTGATGCAGCAAAGTGGTTTTACTTTTCCTCTTCATGTAAAGTGAGACTAAGTTCTTACTTACCCATTGGCAACAAAGTACTGCTATTTAGCCTCCCTAATGAGGGGGAAAAGCCAAAGTGATAATTTGTTACTTGATGATAAGAAACACTAAGAGATTCCTTCCTGGCTTTGGTTTTCTGTGTCCGTTGTTTTGGGTTTGACTTAAATTCTTTATGTTCCCTTCTTTCTTTTTGCAGAGTATGAGCAATGTAGACATACGACAGTGTAGATACAGCAAGACACAAAAATAAATGCCAGGCACTTACATTAATAGTACCAGAAAGAATTTACAAGAAGACAGGATACATGAAAAATAGTGTCACCCTGGATAAAAATGTCTATAAATACACATGTTCAGATCTGACATTTTATTCCATTGTGTGACTCAATGTAACCCTCCAACAATGAATGACCTTCCCTTTAAAAACTGATTGAAACATTCAGAGCTGAATTCTGATATGCTTATTCTGACTTAGTAGAAGTCTACTTTGAAGAGAAATCCATTAATTTAGAACAACTTGAGGAGCTAGTAACTCTTCAGAATAAATGGAAGCATCATTCTACCAGTTAATTGCACAGAAACTTCTCTCTAATTTTTTATTCTTTCTCTGGTTTAACACCATGTTTCTACCTTTTACAGAATAAAAACATTAGCATATCAATGTCTCCACATACCAGATAGAATGGCTGCATCTTCTTTGAAAAACCACCTTTACTGGAAATTATTGAAATAGAAAAATATGCCTCATAAATATTCTGTCAAAAGAGCTTTTAGATCTTACATAAAATAATTTTTACAGTTTTGTATTTATGTGAGTAAAACACCTTCATTGTACAAATTTTGATTCACATTTGGATGGTTTTTAAGCAACATTTCAAAGAGATGCTAAATGTGATTCAGTATGACAAAGCAGGTGGAGCATAAAA
Source organism: Alaudala cheleensis (assembly GCA_013398995.1). Classification (NCBI taxonomy): domain Eukaryota; kingdom Metazoa; phylum Chordata; class Aves; order Passeriformes; family Alaudidae; genus Alaudala; species Alaudala cheleensis. The sequence continues at coordinate 144,008 of VWYE01019479.1, read as the reverse complement.
CGAGTCAGAACAGAACAGATGACAGGTCTATCAAAACGAGGATACTTTCTCCAACAACTTTTTACACCAGATGTTTCAGAAGCCTAAAAAAAATAAATAAATCACTAGCAAAATGTGTGAAATTCGAGAGGCGAAAAGAGTACTCGTTTTAGAGCTAGGATGTGTTCTGTTATATCCTTACCAAAATTGATTGGTAATGTCTAGGACCTCATCTGAAGCAGGTTATTCACAAATCCTGTTCTTCAGGTGGCTGCTTTTCTTTTTTCTAATTTATTTGCTTTGAAAGGCTTTGGAAACAAAAGATAAATATTTTAAACATTGTCTTACCCACTGAGTCTTTCATATTGGGTAGTTTCTTCCATTACAGGAATACTGACTATGTTTTGTGCACCAGGCACAGAGTCAGCATCTCTGAATTCCACAGCTCAGTTAGTGTACTCATATGTTTACCAAAAATAAAAGCAGAAGAAAAAATGCAGTTACAGGAATTACACATGCTTACAAAAAACCAAACAAAAAAAATATACAAACAAAAAAACCCCCATAGTATAGAATTAGACATATATTTACATTTAGTAATAATTTCATTTGCAAATAAATAAAAATACTTATATTTTTCTCAAACTGAGGACTAGAATGGCTCATTTAACACTTCAGTATTTTGTTTTAGAATCCAGCAATGTAATATTTGGAATAATAGATCACCACCATAGAAATGCAGGGCTTCCCTTAAAGAACTGAGCAGATTTCATGAACTAGGAGCCAGAAGGTTGAGTGGCTCCTGTAGTGCTGCAGAGCTCTGAGTTTGAAGTATAGCTGTGCACCTGGTTGGAATCTCTATTGTTATTTATAATAGATAGAAAATTTTTGTCCAAATCTCTAAGCTTTTTCCAAAGGTAAACACCACTGTATTCCATTTCTATCCAGCAAAACAGTATAACATAGTCAAACAAGGGTACTGATGGCTTCTTTTACATAACTGTGTTAAGGGAATGGAATACAGACATGGTAAGGGAGCATAGGAGGTGTATAAGATGGTTTATTTCCCCAGTACTGGATCCCTTTGCAGATGCCAAGGCAGATCTGGCCATGTTGTATATTAAATTGACATTTGCACACCTTGAAAAAACTCTGAATGTTATTCACTTTTAGACTTTAGTCTAATGAGTTCAAATTCAGTTCAAGCCTAATATATTTGCATATTGTGGCCATAAGAGCCAAAATTTAAACCTCTAATGAACTATTGTCTGTTGCTGGGAAATAGCTGAAGGTAGAGACTCCTGCAAAATATAGCTTCTATCACTGAAAACAATTTTCATTTGTTTTAGTTACAAAACATTACAGTCTTCTAGCTGTATTTTAATACTTTATTGTTTTGTTCCTTTCCCACAGTCTTTCAACTTGGCGGTCCGCATACAGCAGTCCACCATAAACCCAGGCTTTTATTTACATAGCTGAAGTTAGACCAAGGTCCAAGACTGTGGCTGCCCAGGGGTGGTGGCAGCATGGGCTTTGTCTCTCTGGAAGAGCGGGAAAGTTTTAATGAGGACATGAATATGCACGGATGCCCAAAAGCTATTGATTGTTATTACACTGTCACTCTCGGACTCCTCTGTATTTGATTGGACAGTCCTGTGTTATCCACGCCCAGGACAAAGGTTTTAAGAATGCCATCCCACCCCGAGCTCGGGGCTTTTGGGGACAGCAGCTGGAATAAACTGCCTGTTCACCTGGAAGCCAGTCTCCCTCACCCTTCTCCAGAGAAATCCTATTTATGTTAGAAATCTCCCCCTTCTCTTTCCTGCAAGTTCACACGCACGCACGGGACTGTCTGTGTCTCCCCCGAAGTGGGAGCACCCGGCAGCTCCCACACACACCGAGCCGGGACCACAGCAGCTGCAGGAGGGAGAGGGACCGGAGGATTTTCTAACAGAGGACTTCTGTGATTTCTTTATCACAATCAAAAAAAAAAGTATCTTCAAGTCAAGTCAGAAAGGCTTGAAGTGCAAGCATTTAAGTATATGGGATACCTATTCAACCTGGGAGGCAGAAAAGACACTATGTGGCCAAGCGTTTTGAAGAATCTGCAGGTTTCAATATGTGCAGAACTGATCTGTCCCAGCTGTCTCCAAAATTAGAAAAACTGACCATGCTTCAGAAAATCCCTTTGAATTCTAGACTTAAAAGAAAATGAGTAAATGTACTATCTTTCTTATTTTGCACAAGTGCATCTCACTCTGACTAATTGTCCAATTTGTTTCTCCATTTTGAGGATGTTGTTTGTACTGATGGAGTATCAAAAGAAGTAAATGGAGAGGAAGGAAAGGTAATTCCTATCCCACAGCCCCTCAAGAATGGCAGAAGCCAATTCTATTTGTAATGTTTCAGTGTGATCCTTAATATTCATAAAAGGAGTAAGGTAGGTCTGTGTGGGAATAGTTTTCTCAGAACAATTCTAGAGACATCCAAACTTTTGGAATTTCCTTTAAAAAACATCCAAGCAGTGAAAATTTTGGGATTTCTTCTGAAAATTGAAGGACCCATGGCATTGTCATTTCATTAATCTTTCTGATAGTCTATTTTTCTGCTACTATTTTCTGCATACTATTTTAATTTTATAGGGGTGTTGTTGACTGTTTCTGAAGTTAAATACTCTTAAGATCAACAAATTCTGTGAAAAGCAGCAGTGTTTCTTCCTCTAGAAGTTTAGGATTATAGAAGAATAATGCACATTACAGAAAAAAAAGCGGTCACTGTCTTTTTATTTCATCTCCCTTTTATGCACAATATGTATGATATTGAATGACATATTCCTTAAGATGTAGAGGTGAGAAGTTTAAAGAAATTCTATATGCATGAAAAGGTATTAAATACTTATGCTGATTTTTAAAGGATTTTATGCAAAGCAAATTAATGATGTTTACTCTTCATATTTCATGTGAAATGGGCATTAATTACCCATGCATGCTTTGCTGATTTGCAGTTCACATAGCAATACTTATAAATAATCTTCTGAAAATGCTTGGGGAGATTCATTCATTTGACAGAATGCATCAAAAACTCTGCTTTCAGCTGATAACTTAGGCAAGAAGAGCATCTGGGAAAAAAAAAAAAAAGAAAAATGTCAAAGGCTGGAGAGAAGGAAGAAATGAGCATTAAAATTATTCACAAGCTGGAGAAATATTCCATACAGTGAAAAAGTTAAGGAAATTATTCTTTTTAGGTGATCAAAGACAAGAGAAATGTCTTGATTATAGTAAGTGGAGTATCTCTGGAGAGGAAAAATACTGAATACAGAAGCAGTCTTTATAACAGCATAAAAAAAAATTCTAAAAGACCCAAGAACTAGATATTGAAGTAATACTGATTGAGATTTTTTATTTTTTTTTAACATTAAGAGTGATTAATGATTGGAAGAAATTGAAGTAGTGGCTTTGTCATCTCTTGATGGCAACAAATCATGAAAAAATTAATTTCTGGAGCATATGCTTTGGTGAGAAACAGCTAGGAAAAGAAGCTAATAATAAGACAGTTGTTATATTGAGATCAAGTTGGATAATTTAATGGTCAATTGTCATGGATCCATGGGTGATTATCCTCCCTCCCTCCCTTCCTCCCTCTTAATGTACATACATTTTTATTCTTTCATATTGCCATGTTACTATAGATAATAACAACCAAAACAGCTACATACCTGCTTTTCATTACAATCAGATTGTTCTAAAATAAACCCTTCACATCCATTTTTACAAGCAAAGATCATTCAGTGTCATTTCACTCAAATCTGGCCCAAGGAGTCTGTTAACAAGAAGCTGTGTTACTCTTGCCTTCTGGGGCAGGTCGCAGCAGTATCATATCACCTTTACAGTCAGGATTACATTTATTTCTCTAAAGTTGTCACCAGTATCAAGATTATAACATGGGTATAAATTAGTAATGCAGGTTAAGTAGGTTTTTTGAGCAATTAAGTAATTAAATATCTAATTATTAAGACAAGCAAATTAGAGAATCTGAAGGAATACTGGTAACAACATTATTCCCACTCAAATTTAACCAAGTAGAAGCTAAGCATTTTGAACATTTTCATTAAGTTCTTTATTTAGCTACTGCAAGCAGGCAATTGCAGAGAACATTTTATTCCTTGTTTTAATACCCTTGGATAGGATGACAGCCTCTGGAGTATGCCCTTGTTTCCCTCTGTCAACTGTGAACACTTTGTATTTGACTAGATACCTGATTTAAGCAGCTTAGGCAAGATGAACAGCATCCCACCACTTTTTACTCACTCTTTCCTGTGTATTCCAAATGGTTTTGACAATGCATGTTTTTGGTGTCTCTTAGAAAAACAGATGGTGAGGCGGAAACTGTAAGAGCTGCCCAATTACTTTTTCTCATCAGGAGAGGAGAAGCCTCAAGTTCACCACACTGCTATCTCAGGCCACCTATCTATTAACTTCTCTCCTGAGGTGTGGGCGTCTGTGGACAAGACAGTGCATGGCATTGGGAGGGAAATTAAAAATACCCAAAATAATGGAATGCTTTTACCAGAAATTAAGAAAGGAGGAAGTTAGGAACTTCCTTTCCCCCTTCCATCTTCCTTGAGAAACCTATACCATCTATTCCTTCTAATAACCACAGTGGCCAGGAGGGTTGGTAGGACCAAGCTCAAACACACAAAAAATGATCCCATGCTCTCTATCCTCTATCTGAATGAAAAGTCCCTCCAACAGTACACATTGAGTACTTGTAAATTTCTTTCCTCAGCAAAGACAAGTTATACTAAAATTTATTCAGCAGATTACTTTATTGTTTCTTTCAACACTGACACAAGTCTCACTGACAGGTGATACCTGAGTTTATATAAATGAAGAGAGGGGTGGGGTATTACGTACATCCAAATAAAATTATCTGAAAAAGAAAAATAAATGTAAGTAAAAGAAAATAATTCTACCAGTACAATACAAAAGTGTATGCAAGAACTGCATCATTCAATGAGTACATAAAAAAGGAAAGTGAACTTATATGCCACTCCTTTATTGACATGAAGCAACCAGATGATCATGACAATCTATCCTCTTCTTCCCTGCTGAAGGGTACAGAGGCAAGGTCTTCTAAGATGCAGCAAAGCTCCTCTTTCATTAGCACATTGACTGGTGTCAGCCAATCACCTACTGGCTTGTGGTGTAATTTGTTTCCCATTTGCATCACAGATGTGTCTTCGCTTCTTTACATAATGTTATTTTCTAAAGGGTACCATCTGAGTGCTGGTGCAGTTCTGTACACTGGCAATCAGAGAAGGAAGCAGGACTGAACATTCTCACTCATCATTTGATCCATAAGTCCCTGAAGGGAGTAGCTCTCAGTGCTTAGCACAAGATCAGTTTTTCCCTTCTTCACCACAAGAAAGACCAGCTTTCCAGATGGGTAGCCTAGTGACTCATTATGAGTTTTTTGAGAGGATAACGGGGTAAGTGCAGTCAGGACTGATGTACCTGCTTTAAAGAGTTTCTTGATGGGACCTCAGGTAACTTATCAGTCACTATTAACACATTTTTGGAATTCAGCAGCATATCCAGGAATGCCTTTGTTCACAATAGAGTTGTGAAAAATATAATTTAACAGACAAGCTTGCATTTTATGCAGGGCTGATCCCACAGCTTGGAAGGATCATACTGATGGGGTTTATATTCATGCCAACTGCTACAAGCCTGCAACTCCTTATGTTGATTAACATTAGCCATTAAAACTGGGTTTGTTAAAGGATTTATCACCCTGATCTGTCCACATTGATCTTCTCCAACATCCCAAACCACTAGTTTATAGTTTAGTCCAATGACTGAGCAGCAGCCAGCTGTGTCTCCTTCCAATGGAGCAATCTAAGGAACAGTGGCTGGTCAGAAACTTCTGCATGTTAACAAAGCCATGTTTCTAGGGAAGCAAAATCAGGTAAGAAGGGCTGAATTTCATTCATTCACATGCAACATGCAGTTCATTAGGAGCCAACATAGTAAGAGATTCATCTACCCTATTTTAGATTTTGAAAAAATGGATTTTTAAATCTGAGCAGTTCTTATTGCAATTTTCAACAAGTGATTGAAATCACCTTTTGTTGCCAAGGTCAGCAATGAAAACATTTATACAGCAATTCTGTGCACCCACCTAAATTAAAATCCCTCTCTCCTGGCTCTGTCACTGTTCCATGGTGTATGAGATTATCTCACATCTGAGGAATAGGAGGAAAACAAAGAGTTCTGTACTGCCTTCACAAGCACCTTTTCCAAGTAATATTTAGGAGGAATGTCCAGAAACTACCATGTGTTTTCTACAGAAATACACATGTTTAATTAGTCTGCAGGCTTAAAGAGAATAATCTTATGTAACACATTTTTAATTTTTATTTTGTTATGTTCTACTATAAAATTGAAAAAAACCAAACCCTTTTGATGTTTTTGAGATCAGTTTATTTTTGTTCCAAGTGGTCCCCAGGTGCTTGCTATGTTTAATAGAAAATGCTTCAAAAGAAACTACTCAAGTAGAGCAACATTGTCTTTTGGAAACATTGAGGTGCAAGAATTAAATAAGCAGCATTATTAATTAAAGTTATATTTAATTTTCAATGTTTTTCATCAGAATAATATATTATGCTTGGACTGACACACATTCATAACACTTTAGTATTATTTTTAGTCTTAGGTCTTTCTGAGGGAACTTGATATTACAAAAATTAATCCTTTTTTGTTTTGACTAGGTTTGGTTTTTTTCATTTTGTTTGATAAACTAGTGAAACCACTGACAAGACTTGGACCTTAACTATTAATAATTAGTACAGTATGCCCTTGACTTATCCTTCTCTCATTTACTGAATCATACTAGCTAGCTACATTCAGCTGCATTTAAATTGATTTGCCACTTATTCCTTTTATAATTATTTGTACTGTGATGTGAAATAACTTCGTCTTTTTCTCCCTTTCTTGTTTTTCCATTTGAAGTTAAGTGCCTAGCTTTTATTAAAAAAAAAAAAACAAACAAAAAAAACCCAGCTGTGTATTTGTTCTGCATGCCACATATTAAAAAAAAAGTTGCAGATGACCACACTACACTTTTGAAAGAAAGTTCCACTATTTTAGGAATAACCCTGATGGAACAGGAGCATATAAAAGCAGCTATGTTATGGGAAAAGTTGTTATTGAAACTACAGTGAGGAGGTTTTGAGTGTTTCATTGTGGATTACTGTGGTTTCCAGCATAGGTTGTTAAACACTGTATTTCAGAATCAAATTATAACAGTACAAAATACATTAAGCATGTAGCATTATTTCAATTTTGTCTTTCATCATGAACTGTGTATTGTCTACATTGAAATATTTCCTTAAAATACAAGCCTCATCTGAGGTAAAACTTTGCTGTTGGTTTATGTATCACAACAGTAATACAGGATGAAAAAGCCTAAATTGTCTTACATGATGAAAAAAAGCATTTGAGTAGGAGGTTAATAATTATTCTAATTAGATTTGCTCAGTACAATCTGCTGAGTAGTCCTTGATGATCACAAATGCTCATGACCCTAATTCTATTTACAAGTCTCACCATCACAATTAAGACAGGGATCTAAGCAGATCTGTACTTCCTTCATTTTCTATATTTTTACAGCTGCTGCTTTAGATGAAACACAGAATTTCACAAATTAACTTAGATAGCTTCTGAGCTGGAACTGATTCATGACTGGGCTGCTCAGAGTTGGAAGACTCAGTAGACAACTGCCTGTATCTGGGCATGATGAACACCCTTAGCCTGTGGCAAATATTCTCAGTCACACACAGACAATCAATTCATGTTTTCATTGTGCAGTTTTCCTGCCAGGGATCTAGAAAACAAGGAAAATAGAGATGTCGAGAGAAGTCCACATCTTCCAACATATGACACAAACTTAAATTTTCTCAAGCATGCAGCTGCAAGCAAGCATGGTAAAACATTTTAAGTAAGTTATGCAATGCTGCCCCTGAACTTGCTTCCTCCATTTCAGAAGCAGTGGTTCAGTTATCATTATAAAGAAAAAAATAAAGGCATCTGCATAACAGAATTCATTCATTTCATGGGATCACATAAACATCCTCCTCTGACAGCCACCACTGATCATGGTTTAACAGACAGGTGGCCCTGCTGGGTGCAATGTTTTCCAGCAGAGAATCACCATGGGTCTGTCCAACTGCCATTCTCCTTTTTGGAAAAGTACCACATTGTGAAAGCAAGGATTTCAATAATTGCTGCCTCAGCAATGTGCAGTTTAAAGGGAAAGGGTTCTATCCTTCAGTGATGACAGTGGAAAGTTCTTCAGAGCACAAATGTCATGTCTTCTAAGAATAAAAATAGCTATATTAAATTGCATTTTTGAATTAGTCTTTGCTATAGGTTGATTTCACATGAAGCTTTGGGAATATGGTGTCATGCATTCATTATTACATTATATTAGCAATTTTTTATCATTTCAGAGAAGCAATTTTTAATGCATTATTTCAGAATAATAAAAGTGAGGGAGGAGCCTTGTTACTTATACTGCTAGACATACTTGTCATGGCTACATCAGGCTTATTAGTCCAGTAATCCTCTGAAAAAATTATCACAAAATAAAAATGGAAGATAAATCAGAGGAGAATTAAAATGAAGAAACAAAACCATTTTCAATGGACAAATAGGATTGGCATGAGAGTACTCTAGAATACCTCAAGATAAAGAAGACATCCCTTAAAAGCAGCAGGAAGCAAATTACACCATCTGTTCAAAAAAACTGAGCCTTTTTAAAGTACCTTTGGGGCTGCACATAAACACTGTCTTAAGTGCCTCTTGCAGTATGTCTATCACTGCCTGGAAATGCTTCAGAAGAACCCACAGAGACCTATAATCTCTAGTCAAAAGCAATTATTATAAATGCATCTGAAAACATAGCTGAGCTTTCAAAACCTTACCACATAAAATCTACTGTATTGCAGAGGTCTTGCTCTAGCGCCATGACCCACTAAGCTTTAGACAAGGGTGTTCAACTACATTAAAATATCTGACTACTGTTAGTTACAATATAAGGAAAACAATAATGTCCAGAAAAATTCAATCATGTTTTTTCAGGGATTTTGCAAAAATAAATTCTTCCAAGTTGCAAAACAAGAGGTAAATTATCTATATATAAATATATGTGTACAGTATATTTATTAAAGCCAGCCTTAAATTTGAGTAGATATGGTGCTGAAATAAAAATAAACAAACAAANCATTTTTTATTATTTATATTTTTTCTTCCTTAGAAGAAGAAGTGTGTCTAAAAGAACTTTCAACTCAGGCAGAAACTTTCATCCTTGGCCTGAATCACAAGGTCAAAATCCTCCAAGTATGCTTGGCAGATAGTGTACAGGGGGGAAAAATATATATGGAGATATATATTATGTACATACACATTAAAACAAAAATTGCAATTATATTAAGATATTTGAATCACTTCATCCTACCTCTGCTTGCATGTTTGGCTTAATCTTTGAGATTACTAAGCAACCTAAAATTTGGGAGTAAAGAGGTGTAACCATGTAGCCTTGTACTACTGCATTGTCATGATTATTAGCAGGTCATAAACTTTATACTGAGTTTGTACAGCCCCAGAACTGAGGCTTGTCTGACTTGTTCTGTCTGCAGTAACCTTGACCTGCCTACAGCTGTTTTACTTAGTTTAGCTGTGACAGGTTTTTCAGCTGAGCTGGAAGATAATTTTTTTTGTTTATCTTTGTGTAGTATAAACATGGATTTTTATAGATAGCAGTTAGAAGCAGTTTCTCTATAGACAGTGAGATATTTATGACTGCATCATAGTGAGGCAGGGTAGAGAAACTGGAATGCAGTATGATAACAGAGGCCTTGAGAAGTGAGGACATGGGATGCAAAGCTCAGAAGTGCAGACACAGATTGATGAGGGAGGTGGCACAGGCACAGACTGGCACTGGAGACCCCATAGCTACACACATCTCACCCACAGTCAGTTATGGTAACGCAGGCCTGGAGCTGAGGCAAACCTAGGAGGAATAACACAGAGGACAAGAATATCTAACATACCTAAAGGCACCATGGACAGTACATTTGGAAATACTATGGTGCTGCATGCAGACTAATTGAGAAAATGATGTAGATATGTGTCAGAAAACACACAAAATGATCCCAACTGGATTCCACAATGAAAAAGGAGAAACCATTAATGTGCACACCCATTCACAAAATCACAGAAAAATAGAACGACTTAAGCTGGAAGCGGCACTCATCCTTCTCCTTGGGACAGAACTTCAGAGACGTTCCAGATATTCTCTGACATAAAGGGCAACTGCTCCAATTTGTTTTATTGGTCTCTTTTTTCCTAAAAAAAAATACGTAGCTATTCATTAGAACATTTCAGTCCTGCAAACCATTGGGATTTAAAGAAAAACTTCCCTTGGTGGTACATATATTGTGATGCACTTACACCATTAAATCTAGTGAGCTTTACATCCTTCATTTCAATGAGGCATTCCTTACTAACAACCTCTTCTACAGAGAGGAAGGGTCTGGCTTCTTCAGTTTAGATATTTCTGCCTATACCACATGAAACAACATCACTGATTAAAAAAATAAAAGCAATGCACTGGGCTCAAGAAAGAAATGTATTATAGGAATATGTGTGAGGTCTAGCAAAGGTTCAATTATATAAATACTATACAATGAGTTATTATAAAGGATTTCTTTCATTATTTCAAATTCCAATAAAATGTATAAGGTATCTAATGTTTCACCTTATAATTTTGACTAGATTCTGCCAATTAGATGATATTTTATTACATTAGGACCCCAAGATTTCAAGTACTATTTTTCCCCTCAAAATAATTTGAAATGTCATGTTATTTAACCTCTCCAAAGATGTCTTAGAATGATAACAAGATATTTCTGAACTTGTCCCTGATTTTTACAATTAAAAATATCACAAATCTATTTCTCCTTATACTTCTTTACAGTAACTACATATAATTTCATACAATTTTAAGCTGTGATTTGTTTATGGAAACTCTATCTGTTGTGCTACAACATCTGTTTTTTAGTCAGACCCTGCTAATAGCGTTTTCCAGCTGAGTTGATTGAAGCACTGAAATTCAAATTCATTCAGTGGTCATCCTTAACAGTTCAATATTCAAGGTTTTTACTTTATCTACCAATCAGAAAAAGAGAGCACAATTTGCTGTTGGCCACTTCTCGTAAAAAATGCCAAACCAGTATCCACGTCACACACACACCCAAAAAAAAAAAAAAAAAAAGAAAAAGAAAAAGTGAAATACATTTAGCTTAAAAAACATTTATTCCTCCTCAAAATATGTTTTGTTGACTGAAATATATAAACCTCATAAAAATTTATAGGTTTACAAGGAAAACTAACTGCAAGATTTTGCTATGCTCTTGCACATAAACAGGCTGCAGGCAGCTAATCTCTCTGATTATGCAAAGATGGAATTATAGTATGAATTGCTGATGGTCTTGTAGAATTGGATTCCCTGCCTCAAAAAGACTAAATTCTTTTATGCTCTGTGACAAATGACCTACCTAGCTGTTTGGCCATGCAGTGGAACAAGCACAGGAGCTTGATACTGGTGAAACCTGACTGTAAAAAGCCCTAATCCATCCTGAGTGCTAGCAGATTGTCTCAGTATAATTAATGTTGTTTCCTTTGTATCAGCTTTAGACTTTGTTTCATTCTTCACAGCCTTAGAAAAGAAGAGGAATGGAGAAAAATAAGACCATACTTCAGTCAAGTATATTAAATCATGACAAAACACTTGCTCAAAAATATTTCTTGACACAGTTGTCTTCAGTGAAATTTAATGAAGTTTACAATGTCCTTCATTAGCCTCATAAACTCATTTGCTTTTAAACTATATGCAAGACTTTCTAAGAGCTGCATTAAAAATATTTCATAGAATTGATGTCTGTAGAGGTAATGATTTCAAGGTCTAATCAGCCTCACAGATGTCTATGGAGAACTAAACAAATCAGATCTCTTCAATATGTAAAAGAAATGAACAAGTACTCACAGGAGCTTTAGCACCACTTCTGCTAATGACATAGTTGTGTCAGTGGTTTGTTCTCACAATAGCTTCCCATTTTCTTCTTTCAGAGTGGAATCTCCCTCTTCTTGTTATAAAGAAATAAAAACTAAAATTTCCAAAGAAGCTAAGTTTGCCATATATTCAATGAAAAATTCTTCCACTTAAGCAACTATTGCAGTTGATCAGAGAGCAATTTTGAGATAACCTCCAAGTAAAAATGCAGAATATTCAACCAGAACTGTTGTTAATTAAAGAATAAATAAATGGGCTATGGCAGATATAAATTTACTTCTGCAATCTGAATTCTATTTATATAATCCTCTTCAAGAGCAAAGATCTGGAGAGGGGAGGAAAATGCCCAGGAAGACTTTATTCCTGTTAGATATATTAAATTTATCTATATGCAAGAGGTGACAAAGCTACAATTCATAGGATAGATCTATTTCTTCAGAGCTGTCTCTGCATCCAGACCACCTTTCTTTTGATATAACATTTTTGTACGGAATCTTTTTGAGTGAAAATTAACCCTACACACAAGTTGACTTCTGCTCAGCTGTCACCCCCATCACTCTATTGTTGACAGGAGGTGTGAAATACCAGCTGTCAGCAAACCTCTTGAGAAGTTGATTTCTATCTGTTTTGAAGAGTGTTGCCATAGAGAGCACTGGCCTCTCTCAAATTTGAAAATATGGAATTGCCATTGATTTAACAGGACACAGGATGTACTGACTCAGTAAGCCTCATGACAAAATATCTTAATACTTGGCTGGTATGGGCTTATTTTGGGGCCTTCTGGCACTTTGTTTTAGCTTGCTTAGCTGTAACAACCATTGTCCAGCAGCCAGGTGAATATTACCTTTTTTGTTTTAGTTTTGCTCAGCTTTGTATAATTTTGTATAGCAGGTGCAATGCCTAGTGTTACAAAAACATTGATTAATTTCTGTTACATTGATAAAAGGTATTTTGTGTAGAATCCATTACCCTAAAATAGTGGTGGGATGCAGAGGAGTACAAGCACAGGATGATGGCAGAAGCCTTGTAAGCATGTGCACATGACAACATCAAAAGCTTCAGGTGTAAGAACATGGCAGTAGCTGTTGGTTAATGAATATTAAAGGAGTGCAGCCATGTGAGATGGATAGAATTTTTTTCTAGGGGTTAACAAAGAGAGCAAGAAAGAGGTACTTACATCACATAAACCATGCATGTATAGTAAATGTGGATGTAATGTGAAGTTACAGAGCAATGAAGAGAGAATGAGATGTTCTCAGTGTGTCAAAACAGCTCTCAACAATGAGGAAGACAGGCCCCATTACCAATATCTGGATACCTACACCAGGATCTGTCAGCTGGAGAAGCAGTTGGGATGCTTACAGTTCCAAATAACAGCCTCAGAACAGCATTGGTTGTACAAGCAGAATCCCAGAGAAACAGAGATATACAAAACTTCTTGTACAACAATGTTAAAATTATTAATAATAATTTTTTCTGGATAAATTGGAAAATTTAAAGTAAAACTCCTAGTATCATGACACCAAGACTACTAATAATACCTATTGTATCTTGAATATATTTACATTTAAATAGATTAACTTTTCAGCTTCATATAAAAGATATGCTGCTTTGGCCTGCAAAGAGTATACAAGTAGTAAAATAAATTTTCTTTTTGATTAGCTAGAAAAAAGTTAATGGTCCTATTGTGGCAGTTCATGAACTGAGAAAAAATACTTTTTGCTCTTTCTGGCTGCAAGCTTTCAGAAGTCTGTTTGAACAAGAGAAGTATCAAAGATTTAAAGAAAGACACTGACAGAAATCATTAAAATGTTGAGCAAAGCAGCTATATATCAGGCATTCCAACCCCAAAAAGTTATTTTCAAACAAAAAAAACGACTGTCAATGAATTATTTTTCAAAGCTTTAGGGCCATGATCCTCTGAAAATCTCATACAATGGTGAAACTATGTCAATTTCCACTATGTATTAACTATTCAAAATGCATATTTGGAGTACTAGCTCAACACAATTTGTACCTCTTTCTTTGAATCTGTGGGACTTCTGACATTCTTGAGGAAATGATGGAACCTGTTTAAGGTGAAAGCAGGAAATTATCACTCCAAGGATCTTTAGGTAATGAAATTGTTTCCGAAATAGAAAATACCCAGATTATTTTCTAACTGAAGAAATAGGAGTGTCATAAGTAAACAGCTGGAAGAAAGCTTCTTGACTCTGTACAGCAGGTTTTAATTTTCTCCATCACTTTTATAGAAATAAATTGTATTTTCATGTATATATATGCATTTTCATTTGGGAATAGCAAGGTCATACACTTTTGACTGCTTCATTTGAATAATTGCTTCAGTGGCACATTTTTGGCTAGCAATTTTTATAATCATTGTCCCATGTAATATTTGTAATTTGTGGATTCATACAATAATTGGGAAAAAAACCCCAAAAAACAGAGAAATAAGATATGAAAGGGTGAGGTGGTGTGCTTGAGGTAATTAGGGAATGTGTTGCACAGCCAGAAGTTGAATACTGATCTCTTAATCCAGCGTCTTAGTCTCAATCCCTTCCAGTCATATTTGTTCAGACACTCTTAAAAAGCAGATTCTAACACAACAAATTCCAGTTATATAACGGGATATTTCTTTGCATATATATATGTAACATTGCTTCTTTCCTATCTATTTATATATTTATTCATAAACACTATCCTAGAAATTAAATTACTTGGTAGTCATTTACTTTGGCAAATGTATGGAAGACATATGCAAAACATATATAAGACAAATTCAAATCTGAAATGAAAACTCCATTCTATGAACAAGCTTCACGTGATACTGGATCAAAACTTTGAAATTAATCGCATGTGATTCAAAAGCCCACTGTAGTCAATTACATCAAATCCTGCCCAGGGAGCTTGGAACTAGATGATCTTAAAGGTTCCTTCCAACTCAAGTCATTCTGTGATCATTTGAAATCCATTATTAATCATCTTCTCCTCTGTCAGGTTGGGGGTTTTGTTTAATTGGATTTGGGTTTTTTTTCAGCTAGTCAAAATATATCAGCAAGTACCAAGACCTATCCAATGTTTTGTCAAAATTTGTCTCAAGACATAATTTTTGAAAAGGGAGTCACAGAAGCAATAAATAATATATGAAATTTGAATACAATTTTATATAATAGTTCTTTTTTTTTTTTCCCCATTACTCCACCTGGAGATCCTAATCCCTTATCTTAACTCAAGTTAACACTACAACCAACAGAACTTTTGCCTGAATAAGAAATTTAAATTTTGGAGAGAAGATAGTATTCATAAGTAAGAGAATAGCTTCTTTGTGCTGAACTGAATCATGCAACAGATTTGCTGAATAGAACACATATTGCCTGCAGCTGAAGAGCTGATTATATCTGATTATAAAACAGATAATATTCATCTGAGGATAACTTCAGATTTTACAGATCAAAATGTCATTACGGGTTAAATGTAGGGGTTAAAATACAATAAATTAAGTATCCAAGCCAAACAGAGACTGGATTTTTATTCCAACTGTAGTAATGTGACTGACTGGAAGCATTTAATTTTTACACATTCTTAACCTGGTCAGGAAACACAGTATATATTTGCTGTCCTCCATCAAAAAAGACAGAAAAAGTGTTGCTGTTAATGCTACAAATCACATACATCTATAAATGGAAAAAAGGAAAATACCTGTGTTCTAGCTTCTGTAGTTTAAATAACAATAGATTGCAAGGGATTTGAGAGGAAAATTCCATCCACTATAAGGAAGAGAACTCGTTAAGAATATCTTTATTTTGTTTCCTTTTAAATTCATTCTGCCTTCCTTGGAGCAGAAAAGACTGGAAATGTATAAGAACCTCACAGATACATAAAGAGTTTAAACATTTTAAAAACTGGCTGCCTATCTACAAATGATCTATCTTCTGCCTATTGCCTAGATACTGATGTTAGTGTTCCTTTTTACTTTCCTATTGCAGAACTTTTCTTTTTCAAGGCTACCTGTGCTTTGGTTCAGTTGCTACCACCATTCATGATGCCTGCAAAAGTCTTTTAAAGAAAGATATAAAGGAGAAAATGTGCTGTTCCAACAGGATGTTTCTATTCTCACTCCATCACGGCATAACTGTTATTGCATTTGATCCCTTGTATTTATCACTTTTCAAAGCATAGCAGAATATTTTAGCATAGAAAGAGAGCTAAAATTATTGTGTCATGTCTGTGCTCTATGACTATGTTGACTGAAGGCTTTGCAGCTGAGCATGTGAGCCAGTTCTTTCTCTAAGTCTGTTTGTCTGTTTTAGGCACTATACAGTGCAGTGTGATTTATGTGCTTGTTTTCCAGAATCACATCACAGAACTGTGAAATAACCATATTTTTCAGTGATGCACTTCCTACCATCTCTGCAATTTTTGACTTTCTCTTTTATATTCAGGAATTAACACCTCCTCACAGCGCTTTCTGAAACGTTGCACTGACACCTCTAACATGCATAAAGATAATTTAGGCTGCTTTTTTCTGTATGTTATTCTGGATAATGAAGAAAATGTGATCTCCCAAAAACATAAGATAACAGGATAATGTCATATCTAAGGCTACAGGGTTGACCCTTTCAATACCTGATTATTTTTTTTATTTTATGGCATTATTTCTTTTTTCAGGGAGGAAGTCTAAGCAGTCCACAAAAAAAACTGTCTTCAAATGTGTGCTTAAGCTACTGCAGGCCCACAGCTCAAACTACTATAGACTACAGACAATGCCAAGATGATCCATGCATGTCTCATGCCATATGCCAGCTTCTCTACTTGCTGTGTGCTGGGGCATGGATCTGTGAGAGATTAAGTCCTCAGAAAACTTTTATCAGATTATGGTGTGATGGCCATGCTACCCTGCCTTCTTTGATGAAAGGGGAAAAGATAAAACACAGCCTTAAAATTTGTTTCTCCACAAAGAGAACTCAGGATGCCCAGACTAGATATGGTTATCTACATTCAGTCAGATGAAATCTATTCTGGGTGCCTAAATTAGCAGCCCTGGCTTCATTTGCCACCTATAGAGAGAGTTGTGGTAAGGTATTGGATTCATACAGGACAATAAAAACCAAATTCACACCAGAGTGTTCTGCACCATTTCATTCTCCATTCACTTTGCAGAAAGACTCATAAACTTCAGTCTACATCTCACACATCTCAAATTGTGTCATAAAGGCAGGCATTGCCTTCTTCAGCCTCCCAGAAAATCAGAGAATAGCAAATAAGTTAATCTGACATTGATTTAGAACAACTTTTATGAGTATAAGGACCATAAAAATTCATGGACTATCCCTAATGCTAAATCAAACCTTCATTTGTTTATCCAAATCCTAAAAGCATGCAGAGATTGAGATTCCTCAGCTTGGGTGGGAAATCTAGTCTCTCTGCAATTGTAGTATGTTTATAATTAGTGATCTCAAACTGATTATCAGTATTTGAAAATGCATTATTCCATGTATTTCTATCCCATTTTCAAGTACTTGAATATTTGTTGTCATTCTTGAGGAACTAATTACTCTGTTTAATAAGTCTCAACAATAGGATGTTTTCTGACTTTCAAACTTTTTTTCTGTTGTTTATTTAGACCATGCTTCTGAAGCTCTGTAGTTCATATTCACTGTATTCTCTTTCAGAGATTTCTCAGAATTTTGAATGCCACAAGCGTTCAAATTCCAAGATGATAAGCCTGATTAAATCTGATTAGACTAGATATTTTTTAATAGTAGTCAGGAGTAAAATTTTTTTATATGGTTTAACAAGAGGGGAAAATTTATTTATTTATTTTTTTATTTTCTCAATAGAAGAGCAATTGGTGTTTGAAAGAACCCATAAGTAAATGGCTAAATGCTTGGGCATTTTGACTCTAACTTATACACTTAAACGAATTTGTCTTGGGTTTACTGAAACAAAAAAACATTTCCCACACATGCCATCCTAGGAAATAATATGTAGAACAGTTTTATAGCTGTGTGGACTAAGGATGTATCATAAGTCAGAAGCAGCAGCTGCTCCCTTTGCTAGCCAAACCATTTGAACAGCATTTGCTCATCAGTTTAATTTTTCTTAGCATGTTCCAAACACAGTGACAGAAAACAATAAGTGTCTTGGCTGACAAAATTCTGGGTTTAGATCTAATCACACTCTTCTGCCAAATTTAAATGTTTATACCAAGTTCTGTTTTTGGCTTTTCTACTCAAGAACAGTTCACAAAATACAGTTCAAAACACAGCGCTTACAGGGGTATTGTTGAAATTGAGAAAGTTATAGATTATATGGTTATCTTTCAAGGACTAAAGGGTTTTGTAGGTTTCTTTGACTTACCAGCTGCAAAGACTAATTTTTATCAAACAGTAATTTTTATAGAGATCAGTCTATTGGAAATAATAGAGTTTCATAAACATCTTCTGTGTCCATTTTGGTTAATGAGCCAAAAATGTTCTTAGGCATTAATGGCCCTCTCACTGGAGTCAACAACAAATAGAATCATCATGGATGTTAATTGTAATAAGACTCACTGAGTAAAACTTCTGGGACTAAAGACTTCGCTCAAAAAGGGAGAAAAAAGAATGAATAAAAACTCAGGTTTTGAGTGGAAATATTCCCTGTAGTTAATGCAGCTCCCATCTCTAATCACAAACAAGCAGTGGCATATGAAAAAAGATAAAAACAGCAGAAAAAAGTGGAAAAGAACCACGTGATAAAGCGAAAAAGGAACACAAGACATTGGAGTCAAACCCCAGGCAGGACACATCCCCTGTTGTATAAAAAAGCTTTAAGGACCCTCACTACAGGTGTTTTTTCCCTCTTCCATCTCCTGATAGCATCAAAAAGTAACCTGAATGCAAAGAACAGTTTAAATGAATTTGGCTGTATTATCTGCTTAACTGATTTCTTGCAAACATTGATTTTATAACATTTATAATATTGAAAAATATTTTTATATTAAAATAAAAAGCACATTTAATTATTATTTAAGACACATTCATCTCTGTGATTAGCACTGTGAACTGCTTTGTCATCCTGAATACTTGGTCTTGGTATTTACAGCTTTATGAAATTTTATAGTCATTGAAAAGAAGGTACATATAGTGCAACTTCAGACAAAAACAGTTTGCCTATCCTTTTCATCAAGCTTCAAAAATGTAGTAATCAAGAAAGACCTGTGCATATCTCATCTGCCCCCCTGTAAAATGTATCATTTCAAATTGTAATTCCTAGTTTAAGAGAGTTACAATTGAACTGTGTTTTCTCTTTAGAAAAAGTCATAACCCCACAATTACATTTAGTCATTGTCAAATACAAAAATATACTTTTTCCACTTAGGAAAAAAAAAGGGGGGTGGGAGTTGATAATTTATTTTAATTTTTCAGCTTTGTCACTGAAAGAATTAAAAACAGGACTCTGAAATTTGGAATCAATAGCTTTTCTATTAAATCCCTAAGGAAATTATGAGAAACTTACTCCAATTTCACAGGAGTATACAATTTTTAAAATGCATGCAATACCTTCATTCTAGCTCTATTTCCCCAAGGTAAACAAAAAGCAAAGCAGTAACATGCTCCTTCAAGGAACACATCTGCAGAGCAAAAATACTCTGTAGCTAGAGAGCATAACAGTTCAAGGGAAAATTGTTTCCTAACAGTTTTGGAAACATAAAACCTAAATGAAATTTTTGTGTTGGCATCAAAATGTGGAGGTAATTCTCAATTAATGAACAGGAAGTAGAAAAACGCAGCTGAAAATGCTGTGTGAATCGTGCCTCCCTCACCAGAACAATTGTCCAGCACTAGAAGTGCTGTAACAGATTCAGCTTATTAGGCATAAACTCCTATATATCTACATTAAAGGCATGTTGAGAGGAAAACTCAAACATTAAACTGCAGGTGAAGCTCATCATTCTGTGTATTTATTGTTTGCAAGCAGCTTAGATGTTACCATCAACTTCTACAGCTCAAAAAGTTGTTACCATTATCACAGAGAGTTCAAGGATCAGTCCTTAGAAACTATGGTTTTAAAAACCTGTCATAAATTGTGACTAAATAATGCACTGCAGGTTAAGTACACTATGTATAACAATAGTGAACAGATGTCAGTAACAGCGGGCTAAATAAAGATCTGAATGTACAAACACCTGCATTTACACTGGTGAGTTGTACGTCAGTGGGAAAATGGAGTAAGTATTTCTTCTCTATAAATAAAATGCTTTCAGAAACAGGTTATTAGCTCTGTAGTTAATAGACATCACTTCTAAAAGGCACCTAATAAAACTAGCACTGCTCAGACATATGCCACTAAATTAGCTTTGTTAACTGGCTCACCCTCTCAATTACATTGAAAGAAATCAATACTTGTAGAAAATATAGTTGTTGATTAAAATCCCATTCCACAAAGCATTGCAGCAAGTGATTTGTCTGAAACACCTGCTTAATTTCCACTGAAGTTAGGGAAACTTTTGTTCATGTTCTAGGGCTTTCCTGAGCAGCTGAGAAGTGATATAATCAAAATATGTACCGTAGACAAAAATAACATGTTATATAAAAGGTCTGATTTACAAGACATTTATTCTTACATGTGCTACAGTTTAATTACAGAAGACTGAGGGGGGGGAAAGCTTAGTTACATGTATCCAGGGCACCAGTACCAGAAAAATACAGATGTTATTCTAATATAAAATTATTGTTGTATTGAGTCATAATGCATACTTTGTTAAAGTTCACAAGTATTTGCTATGCACTACAGTTATACACAAAACTTTGATTTGGAAAACCCTGCCTACATAGTGATAAGACAGATTGAACATTCTTCACAATCATTCCTGTCAATAATTTACTATTATTTAGTTGTTTGGGGACCATTTTCTAAGGTTAACAAGCAATATCAAAGTATTTTAAAAGTGGCTAAACTGTGATTGGCGTTCTAGTCACTAGAAATCATTATCAAGATAGAATTATAAAGAATCATCTCTTTCAGGGCATAAATCCGTGTTCCATGGATGGATAGATAAAACTGTCAGAACACAATAAAATAAGTAATCTGTCTTGTTCTGATCCACACGCAAATCTATATGAACTCAACTTTAATGAAAAGTTGGAAATTACATTAATGTGAGTGACTTCAAAGAATGAAAGTTGTCCTTTCCTCAGCAACTCTTATGTACTTTTCTTCTCTATTTTTTTTAATTATTATTTTACTCGTTTTGTGGCATGATTTCTGGGTATGAGCAGGGATGGTAGTTCTATGTACATTTTCTCAGACCAGGCAACATCAATTAGAAACCTTTTAAGAGCTGTTATCAGAAAAAGGAGGAAGAAACTGACCATCTTAATGTGCAGAGCATGAAGTCATTTAACATGAAACAGATGAGACATAGTGAGGATTTTTTCAGCTATTTTTGCTTCAGGCTTCTCAGTGGGGAAAGGATACAGAGCTAAAAAGATAGGTGGCTTTATTTATAAACCCATTTAAATCTCAAAAAAATAACTCTCCAAGTTTTTCATAAGCTATCTCATAAAAATATTACTCTGAAAATCTGGTTTAGTTTGCTTTCAATGAGGAGATTTTCATCTCACTGAAATCAATGTAGCACAATATAGTGGGAACCTAAATTTTAATAAAATTGTTATTTTGATACTTGGGTAATGAGTGAAAATATAGAAATATTAGAGTAAGTAGAATATACATATCCTACACATAGAATACATAGAAAGATATATTTTCTTTATAAAATAAAGGGTCTGATATAAACCTTTATCAAACATATATGGGTTGAGTCTATGAAACAAACAAAATATACCCACATAAGTGTCAAAATACTTTCCCATTAAATGGAGAAATGAGAGAATAGATTGTATAGAAAAACTGCAGAAAGTAAAGGGAAGAAATGGAAGAGCGGATCAAATATGTTATTATGGAGATGACTCTTGGAGGGAATTAATAATTTCTTGAATGCACAGACAGCGGCAGAGTAATACAAACACATATTAGGAAAGAGAAAATTCATAAAGAACATGCTTATTCCATGATCAAGCCATCATCATATAAAAGTTGGTTATCTGGATTCTAGTCCTTCTGGAGAAGCACTAGCAAGAACAAAGTGAGGAAACTCAGTATTACACTGAATGGAGCACAACTCTCCATATGTAAGCTATTATTTTCCTAAGTGTAAGAAATAGCATAGAATTGATGCAGCCTTGTAAAACAGAGACAAGAATAAAGGTGGTTAGTGGAAAATAAAATCAAATCAGTGAAACTAGAAATAAATCTAGGTAAATGTAATCCCTGAGGGAGCTGATTTTCACTACTGCTTTCAGAAGATATTTTAACTCTCTCCTCAGATTTAAGAGAAAAAAAATTGTACATTTTACATTGTATTTTCTGGCTTGTGAGTTCTGAACCTACTATTTGAGCTACACCCTTTTAGAAGCTAGCTACCCTCTTGATTAGAAACTAGAGGACAGATGTCTTGGTCTTATTTCTATGTGCCCAACATCAAAAAATCATTATCAAATTTATCTCCTTTAAAGTATCATCTAACATTTTTCTCTCATTATCTTTGAGAGAAAGTCAGGTCTTCCAGACTTCATGTCCTGGAAGAAGATTTAGGTGTAGTATTGAGTAAGCTAACTACAGATGGTAAATAACCTCCCTGTAATCATCTGGAATTCTGTGAGTACGTGTAAACTAATGAGAAAAGGAGAGCAGGAAGCAAGTTCACAAATTGAGCCCCTGGCAGTTCACTTGCTGTATTTGTTTAGACTGCTACAGTAAGCACTCTCTACAACAATGCCTGAACAGAGATCTGAAAGATTATTTTGGGCACCACCCCAAAAACCAGAACTGATCTGCACAATTTGGCTACTTTCACTATGAATAGTCCATTACCACCTGGGGCTTTTCACCCCCAAGGATTTCAGCTTTTCTCTCATGTAAATTCCATGGTTTATCATGCTGTAAAAACACTCCTTTGCGTGGCTGAAGTTCAGACACCAAATTGTTTCAGACACATTCAGCTGAAAAACCACAGAAACTGGTAACCATTTGATAGGGCCAAAGAGTTACAGCATAAGGCCCCGAGGGTTGAGTGCAATGCAGTGTGCATGCAGCTGCTGTGATTTGGGTAGCCAGCCCTTGTCAGAAGAAGTACCAAATGGTCTCCAACAGGTGCCCTTAGAGAGGAGCAAACATAATCACCCCATGGTTTCCTTTAGTTACTGGTATTGTCATAGTCCTTGTCTCCAGATAGAAGTGCATTTTTGGTTTATGAAATCTGTTGGATGAACCAGCAACAGATTTCTAAGAATTAATGGAAAAGTGAACAGCAGTGCAGAAATCTAAGGTTGAAGATAACAATCCAGAAATATGAAAAGCAGATGATTCAGATGCCATTGCAATGCCAATTCCAGTAAACTGAATGTACCTGGGACAGTTCTGTGTCACACTATGAAATTACCTTCAACCTGCTCCAACTACTTTTACCTCACTCGACAGATTTATGGCATGCAAACTGCTTGTTCAGAAAGCTCTGTGGCATGTGTCAACCCACCATAGATGTTGAGGAAATTAGCACAGGACCAGTCTGCTGGCTTCTAGAGAGGGTTAGAGCCTGGGTTCTGAAAAGATCAAGAATCACCTCATCCAATGTCAAGAACAGTTAATCTCAGAGAGCAGGAGTTAAACCATGACTGCACAAGGAGATGCTGACAAAACTAATGTGGGTGGAAATGAAACACATAAGAGAGAGAAACAGGGTCCTTGGAGAAAGGTAGTGCACTTTGGAAGCATGCCAAATTGCAGATAGGAAAGACAAAACCCACCTGGACTTTATGAGGCAAGGCATGTGAAGGGCAACAAAAAATGCCTCTCCAGATATATCAAAAAAAAAAGAAAAGTAGGTTAGGATATGGTGAAAGATATGGAAATAGATGAGGTAGTCAATGCTATCCTTATACCAGTCTTTAGTGGTATTGACCAGTCTTCATGAATCTCAGCCCCCTGTGACTGCAACATTCCACGATGGAGTTGGATCAGATTAGGGCATGTTTGAAAAATCGGACATGAAGAAGTCCATTATGAAACATTATTACAAGGGAATGTTTCTGCTCCTTTAAGGATGTCTAGTCAAGGACATTTTCATTGTAAATAAAAGGGATAATAAGAAAAGGAGTAAGCCATAAACAGCAACATACAGGGACACACTCCTAATTGACAAATGATAGGGGAGACAGTGATAACAACTAAACCTAGTCTGTCATGGTAATTGATGAGGACATGTGGGAGTGTGAGAATATTTATTCCAGTAAGGTTATCTGGTTGATGATCTTGTCAATTGGAAAACTGAGTGAAAATAGAGAAAGCAGAAACAAAATATACCACATGTGTATCAAACAGATGTGACAAAACATACATGGAGACAATGAAAAGAGGCAAACCACACCAGTCACACTAACTGATGACCTATCCAGAAATTAAAGGCACTACTTCCAGAAAGATCAACCAATATATATAGGAACTGATAAGGCTGTGAACTAGGGAGACCCAGGCTGGGTGGTCTGCGGGCATCACTTGAATTGTACAGACACATGCCGTGATGTGTAGGGAAAAGAGGATCAGAGAGGAACTAAAGGAAGGTAGATAAAAAGGAGTATGAAAGGGGGTGGTTGTGTGTAAAATGAGGGTTATGCTCACTCACCCCAGTTTGTCTGATTTCACTAAATCCTGCCTTTACAGTCTCAGTGCAATCTGTGGTTTTCAAGGCTGTATCCCATAACATTCAAACTGAGTGATGTATGGATAGTGAGGTACACTGACAATTGGCTCTTGTGCTACAACCAACAGATTATGGATATCACTGTGAAGTCCTCTGGAGGCAATTACTGCATTCCAAGGGTTGACACGGACTCCAGTAACACAGTGCACTGTCAGCAAATTTGCTGATGATGTAAAACTGGGAGAGGTGTTTGGCAACCATAGGGTTGTAGTGGAGAACTGGGCAGAAGAGCCAATGCTATTAAGCAAAGACAGAGGCCAAGTATGGAACCTGGGAATGAATAACCCTGCACTAGCTCTTGATGAGGAATGCCCAGCTGCAAAATAGCTCTGCAGAAATGGTCCAGAAATGGTCAAGGTGGACAAACTGTCAATGACACAGTGGTGTACCTTGCAGCAAAGAAGACCAACAGCATTCCAGGCTACCTGAGGAGAAATGTTCTCAGCAGGTTGATACAGGTGATACTTCCTCTCTGCTCAGCACTGGTGAGACAAATCTGGCGTGCTATGTCCAGTTCTAAAGTCCTCAGTACAAGAAGCATACAGAATTAATGGGACAAATTCAGTGAAGCAACACAAAAATGGGACTCAAAGATTCTCTAATGGGCTGCAGTACTGGACATAGAAGAGAGGCTGAGTTAACTAAGGTTGTTCAGTTCCCAAAAAGGCTGATTCAAGATGTTCTTATCAAAGTGTACAAACATCTGATGGGGGCAGAGAATAAAGAAGACAGAGATTCCTCTTCAAGGTATGAAGTGATAAGTGAAGAGCAAATGGATACAAATTAAAATATAATTAATTCCACCTGAACATAACTTGGTTTTTTTCTATCAGTGGTCAAACACTGCAACAGACTGTCCAGAGAAGTTGTGGAGTTTCTTTCCTTAAGATGTTAAAAGCATGATCGTCCATGGCACTGACAAACTTAGTCTAACTGGCCTCTTTTTCAGAAGGGGATAGGACTAGGCGACCTCAAGAGGCACCTTTCAAATTTAGCTATCCCATGATTCTGTGACTGTTTGCAAACATTTCTTGAGTTACTAAAATGGATAAAGCCAATATGACTGGCTATTCATAGTAGCCCCTACATAAAATGTCATTCCACTTTTCCAAACAGTTGAAACAACAGTATAAAATTACTCACTAATGAAGATTAATCACTCTGTTGGGATTTGTCATGAATTTAACTGATAATAGATGAAGACAGTCATTACCAAAAATCATAAATTCAGCATGTGTACTTTGTGATTTTTTAATCTTAATCTGGCAATTAAGAAAGAAAGCATGAAATCAAGACCAAGTGATTCCATCCCAATAATCTTTATATTTTACAGCTTTTGTTGCTTTTAAATTGACTTTAGATTTCTCATATGTATTTTTCAATATGTACTCGGAATCATTCAGAAAGTTATTCGTGTTCCACTTAGTTTATGCAAACAATACACATCATGTTTTAGGAATAACTTCCAGCCATCTGTGCAGGAAATAAAATAACAAGAAAAAAAGAAAGGGAAATAAAAAGACATTTGTACTTTGAAGGGTAGAATATAGATTTAAATTGTTTGTGGAATGTTCTACAAATCAAATTAAAACTTTAGATTTCAATATGGGCAACAATATTGAATTTAGTGTCAAAGAGAAGATGAGAGTAGAAAATTAAAAGATTCATATCTTAAATGACAGTAAAATCAAGCAACCTAATGCAGTCAGGGGTAAAACATTGTCTCCTGAAGAAAATTGCAAATGAAATTGCAGCTGTAATGGCAACATTTTTCAATAAATGCATCAAGTTGGAGATATTTCTAGATAATCAAGGAACAGCAGACACAGCTAATAAAATGATGGACAGTTACTGGACATTAACAAAGCAGGCCTTAAAGGTATGCAGAGCTTTAGAAGGTATTTGGAAGGAAAGAATAATTAGAGACAGGAAGGAAAATGCTAAATGGGGAAGATGGTACAAAGGATAGATTTGAGCTATAAATCCTTCTTTGACACCTATTTTTCAGCGTAGTGAAATGTAGTAGATGAAACATGTCTGGATTTCAGTGAAGCAGATGACATGTTGCCACAGGAGAAATTACTCATTGAACTTGAGAAGACAGCAATTCTTAGGTAGAATTGAAAGTTGGAAAATTAGGGTTACTATAGCAAAAACCTCATGGAACTCTCTGAAAATTAAATTTATTTGGTATTACAATATTTCTTTAATAAAATATTAAATTCATTGATTATTAATTTAAAGGGGGAGGGTAAGGGAAGGGAGGGGAGGGGAAGAAACCAAACCAAAATAAAACTTTATTTATGCACTATAAAGTGAGGAGAAACAATCAACTGTTAATAATAAAATAATCCAATTTAAATATGATCTAAAAAGTGTTTGTGTGAGGACATATATAAAATAAAACACTCATTAAACTTTGTGTCAAATACCCCCCACAGTTTTGTTCATCCATGTTTAAGAAAGATTTGCTCAGATTTCATGTCTGTAAAAGAATTTTTATCAATAAGGTTTTGGGAATAGTAATACATCTTACTACTATATGATTAGAAGACAGAAGAGCATGGCTTGCTTATTAAGAAAAATGAAGAAGAAAAGGAGGCATGATTGTGCTGTAAATCTGTTGGGGAAAATATCATCTAAGGGAAGCATTCATTTAGGATTTCAGAAAGCCAAAAATGCATTTAGTTCAGTGTTGAAAAAATATTTCACATACTGGAATTGAAATTCTAAAACAGTTTTCAAATTAGAAGCAGACTTTCAGCTTCTTTTAAGCAATCTTATAAACTTAGTGAAAGGGATTGGATTAAATGGTTGCCTGTGAAGAACTCTACTGGATTCAAAAATGCTGGAGGTAACTTCTAAGTCTACATTTGTGTAAGAGATAAGAGACTGAAACTTTCAAGCTGAGCGTTATAAAGCATTATATACCTGATAATATCATCAGCAGCTCTTTCTTCAGCCCTTTTCAACACTATCAAATCTTCAGAGACCAGAAGCAAGATTAAAAATTTCTAAGCATCAGGGACAGAATAAGGAGTTTGCTTCTCCAGTTTTACAGTCATGCACACTGACAGACTTTAAAGCTGTGATGACATCTTATGCATTGAAGACAACTCTGCTAATTGTGTGGGTGGGAAGAAACAGTCTAATACTGACTTTTTGAGGAGACATTGGCTCAACTGGAAAAGGAAAAAGAAAAGCAGATGGAAACAAGTTGGTAACCATCCATCAGAGGTTTTTTTTGGTAGTTTTCTGCCTTTTTTTTTTTATTTGGAGCATGAAAATTTATTCATTGTTGCAGTGTCTCATGGTCCATAAACATTTCCAGTAACAGAAACCACATAACTGAAATCTCCACTGTTGCTTGTGAAAGATTAATGTCAGTAAGCAAATGCTATATTTAAAAGTAGCTTAGCATCTTTGCTATTCTCTAAGTGGAAAGCAGTGTGACTGCTATAAATTACGTACAAATAAATTTGTAAACACTGGCTTGGCAATATACTAGGATGTACTCATCTAGCAATTCTTCAGACTGGGGCATCTCTTGAAATCCTTTGAAACTAGGGCATGGATTGGGAGAAGTCAGTGAAACCCCACCTCTTTCTACGATTAAAGGTAAAAAATAGACAGTGCAACCTTGGTGTTGCCAGTTCAGTGGGAGAGGGTTTTTTCCTTTTAACTAGACATTTTTCATTTTTCAAGAACGTTAGAAACTCCTGCGGCTGAGGTCATGAAGCAACTGCCTCCCATACTCAAAATGACAATTACAATCACTGAATTGTTGAGCAAATTTTTTAGTCAAATGTGACTTCTGAAGAAGGATTCCTGTTAGCATTTTGAAAGAAAAGCTGAAAAAGGAGTTTAAGGAATATTCAAAGGATGGAGGGACATGTTTGGAGTCCATTACTTTTATATTCTGTGTCATTTCACAATGATCATTCTAATTCTATGAATTAGCCCCAGTATGAATAGTTTTAGGAAGTTTAATTTCAAATTATTAGGATTAATATGAATAGCTTTTAGAAGACTATATTCATAATAGCAATGTTTTATAGCCATTACAGTGCAGTTACTGCTTTGAGTGTCTGATTCTTATTAGAGATGCCAGTATATCAAAAGAGTCATGGCACACAACTGCCTTCTCTGAAACCTTAGAGGGCACATTTTGAGTGCACAAACAGCATCATAGAGTAATTTGGAAGGGGCCTGTGTGAGTTATCTGGTTCAACGGTGTTCAGGTTGCTTAGTTTGAGTGGAATATGGAAAATCTCCACCTGTGGAGACTCCATAATTGCTCTGGGCAACTATTTCCAGGGTTTGATTGTCCTCATGCTGAACACTGTTTTCCGAATATAGAATCAGAAATTCCCTCAGACTGTACGTGGGTCCTTCATCTATCACTATACACATTCCAAAAGAATCTGGCTCTATATTCCTCATATCTTCCCATAAGGTAGTTGAAGGCAGCAGTAAGAGACCCTCTGTCTTCCAGAAATAACCCAGTCCTCACAATCACTACCTCATGCAATGTGCTCCAAGTCCCAATCACCTTGGTGGTCTTCCATTGCATTGACTCCAGTATATCAATGTTTTTGCTTTAGGATGCTGAAGGCGTATGCAGAACAGACATATAGGAAAAGGTAACTACAGGAGCAGGCCTGGGCCTAAGTGTGAAATCCTAAGTAGCAAAAAAATGATACATGATCTGATTAAGCAAGTGAATTGCACCATAAACGTTAAAAAAAAATAATTTGTATGCTGGAAACTTGTTTCTCACCAAGCTCGTTAATTTGATAATTTCTTGGGCTTTTAATGGGATGCTTTTTCCAGATTACATTCTGCACACCATTTCACCAAGTCAGGCAAGTCTAACTTCTCAAAAGTCCAAGTTTCTTTTTTAACAATGTAGTTAATGCTGTGGATCATAAATCTTCTGTATGGAAGCCAAGCACAAAGTATTCAAAGGAACCACATTTCATATGTACACAGCATGAAGTATTCTTCATTAAACATAGTTTAATTAACCTCTCATCCAAATAACCAAATTCTCTAATATGAAAAGTATGTCACTATGAGAAAGGCTAAAGCCATTTTCCCAAACAGGAGGTTATTGAATTTTTCTTAAAGATATCAACTGGGTAGCAAAGACCCTATCTTATAACCTGAATTGTTTTGGTGATGATAGAGATTGCTTTCAGCTAAAGTAATAAAAAAGATCAAAATAAAAAAAATTCAAAAGAAACAGAACAAAATGGAAATGCACAAGTGAAATATATCTCAAAGTAACACTTCTTCTATTTTGCTCAAATTTAATAATCCCAAGGTGAATACCAAGGTTTTTCACTCAGATAATACTGCTGTGGACTTCAAATTATTGCTTAGATCTCTCTTCAATCCCTTTGAATACCCTCTGTTGCTCATTCACAGTGTTGGCACAAGTGGCTCCACCAAATAAGTCCTTTGGATAGAAAACCTTGTAGTAATGCAGCATACCCTTCTAAAATAAATGGGATTCTACAGAAGCTAAGTGGATTATAAAGAAAGTATTTTATAATTGATATAATCACAAGCCGGAAATGTGCTTTACAATTACCCTTGTATTTCATAATCATTCTTGTTGCAAGGGTTTTTTCCAAGCCTACAGGTCTAGCTATATGGTTTTCTCTCTGGCAATTTAGAGAAACTATGTAACTGTAATTATTTTCCTTATTAATTGTGTTTTAACGTATTGTTTCCTATTCTAGAAGCATCTAACAAGATGCCTTGAAAAACAGTGCTGAAGCAGCTATTATGGTAATAAATAGTTTTGAGTCAATAGTGATTGAGTCCAAATTAATTTAACGTAAGAAAACCCTGCATCTGAAAAGAATCTCATCTGGCTCCTAAGTTATCTGCAAAGGTATCAAATTGTAAGATATGGTTATTACAGTAATTTACATTTCTCTGTGCAAAAATGTGCTGGGAATTGATGAGATAGTCTATCACTATTTCTTTCTTCCTATTTAATTTTAAAAGTGTCAACGGTTTTTAAGTTTTCCTTCTCTTTTGATTTGTTCCTCAGCAAAAACTGAGCAAGGGCTAAAGGTAAAAGGTACTCAAATGAGGAAAGCAAATCAGTCTGCTCTGTCTGTTAAATTTCTTTCCTTGTTCTCGATTATTTAATCCAAATGTACAGTAAACAAAATCATGTATCTGGGGATAGGATTATCTGGCATAAAGTAAAAGAATCACAGGATTTGCAGACTGTGTAAATTACATTGTGTGATTCATGGGTTTTCTAAGGGTCTGAATTACTTTCAAATTATGCAGCCACTTCATGCTTTCTAATCCATCTTATGAAATAAAAATTACTGCAATGTAACTTTTTCTAACAATATATTCACACGTGTTTTTCAAAAACATGCACCAATCACTTCATTTTTTAATTTTTAGTTACAGGCTTTTTAATAGATTTGGAGATTTTAGGGTTTGGGTTTTGTTTGGGATTTTTTTCACTAAATCAGAAAATTCAGAAAGGATTTAAAGTAACCACTCTTCTTCTGTGTGGTACTAGACCTTGAAGATTTGGAACAATCCTCAGCTATTCACACTAAGAAGTTTTCAGACACAAAAATGAATGTTATTAATTGAGTGTTTATTTGGTGAGGATGATCTTACAGGACTGGAAGGAAGCACTGAAGTTAATCCTTATGATTTTATTAATTTAAATGTTATTTATTTATGGGTGATTAATGTATTTGCATTTCTTAGCTTTTGTTTTAATATATGAGAAATGAACCTTAACAGAGACAGTGCACAAACAGGCTTGAAGTATTTAATTGGAAATTTGGACATTGTTCAAGTATGGGCATTTTTCAAGAATAAAGGAGGCGGGGAAGTTGTATGTTGGTGTGAGCAAAATGCTGTCCTTTAAATTCAATCTATACCTCTGAGTGTTATGAGACCAACAGCCAAGCTCTAAAAGACTGCTGCTCAAGTCACATCAGTCAGATCAGCTCAGAACTCAGTTATATTAACAAGGATACTTTGCTATGTTTTCTTTCACCTATTGTCAAAATGTCCTTCCAGCAGAGTAAAGCACTGTCAGGATGATCTGAGGTGAAGAAAAACAGAAATAGAATGTTTGCATTCTAACTCTGAGAAAAGTAAATTGTTAGTAGCTGCAGGGAATGAAGTATTTTCTTTCCAAACAGCATATATTTTCTATTATACAAACATACAGTGGGAGTAGGGAAAGAAAAACACTAAAACAGAAGCCAGTGTCTATTATAAGGAGAGGAAGAAAAAGATAACACACAATTGCACATATTACATAAGATCAGAGTCACCATATAAGAACTCAGAATTTCTTTCTTTCCTGTTTCTTTTATTCCCAAATTTTCCATGCCAAGCCATCTGTACAGATCAGGGCTAGGTTCTTTCAAAGATTTTCATCAAACACTACACAACTTGATCAGAGACAGGGTTTTATGTACGATTTATATGGATAGAAAGACAGTGAATGAACATGTGACAATAATCCAGACTGCTTCATTGTATTGACTATATAAAGCAGGATGAAATTGCTAAAACTCCAGAAAGAAATGAAGCATTATGAAAAATATAAAACCAGTTATTGAACAGAACCTTCACCAAATGCAATGCAAATATTATTCCCCTTTAAAGAAACAAATGCATTATCTTTTACATAAATAAATGTCTGCAATGTATATCAGGCCTGATTTTTTGTGCATGGTATGTTTCAATACAGTTCAATATGTTACCTCAGTTACAGACATTCTGGTTTTATTTTTCTTCCTTTGACCTTGCAATGAGATACTGACAAGATGAAAATAATTTTTCCTATTTACCCAATTTTAGCTGAGAAATAGACCCATTTAAGAAAGCAGCTTGCTGTGACTGTGATGCATCATCAACTTACTGTAACTGTAGGCGTGCTTCTTGTGTCCTTAAGATCACCTTCCTTAAACTAAGTGTATGGGGATAGAATAAAAGATCTCCAGGAGATCAGAGCTCCAGAAAAGTAATTGTAAAGGATTAACACTTTTCATTTTTTAGACAATTGCATAGATCTGAAAATCCCACTGTTCTTTGTTCTACATCTTTGAACAAAAGATTAAAGTATGAATTATTTTTCTGCCTTTTTATTTCAGTTTAGAAACACAGTGTTAACAGGTTTTTATTGTTTTTAAGTCACAAGATATCAAGCATTCCTGTTTTCCTGAAGATTAGCAGCCAAAGATCCGTTTTCTCCAAAATTTGGGATACCATTTCAATAAAGTTTTAAAAACAAGTTAAGTTTATATATAAACTCTATAATGAAGCAAAGAAAACAAATAGCTCTGATGATAAAATTCTTTGTTAATTCTAGGAAAGCCCTTTGTTTAGTCTTAGAAGAAATTATTTGGTTTTTTTAACAGGTTTATCAAATTTCACAGAAGTATTTTCTTATGTTTATTTTAAAATTTATTTTTAAAAATGGTTTTCCTCTCTTTTATTTCTGTATAAGGAAATCTAAATGTAAAAGAAAAACATTTAACTACAATGAAGCCATTTTTAAAGTAACCTTAAAGAAAGAGACTATGTATCTTATATGCCTTCTTTGCTACAGAGGGTGGAGAAAAACATAAGAGGCGGAAGTAAAGGTGCTACAATTTCAGCTTCCATTCAAACCAACGCTGTTTACAGGACCTTCTATCTCTACCATTTTAGCTTTCATATTTTTATCTACTTGTTGGCAATTAATAGGTGGGTTTGTGCATTTGCCCTGGAGGTTTCATTTCCCTGGAAATGGTAATAAAAAAAGACTCCAGCAGTCATTGAAACCAAAAGATTTACATGTCCTTTTTTCAATCAAGATTTCATATGCAGCAAAAGTGAAATCCATTACAGCTATGCAGAAATATAAGGAAATTGACATTTAGTCCTAGAGAGTCCCAGAAAAGAATTAATGGAACACCTATTACATCTTTCTCATTCTTGTAACTGTAGAAAGTTAGCAGCAGAGCTTTAGAGAGTAACTGTGCACCCATGTCTTCAACACAAAATGCTTCAATTAGACCTTAGCATCACAGTAAAATTACAGTATTTCAGGAAGCAGGGGAGAGTATGCAATCTAGTCAGTGGGGGTTTTTTTGTTTGGTTTTTTTGTTTTGTTTTTTTTTTTTAGATATAAGATTTATTTAATCTGACTCATCTAGGAATTCTATTCATCTATGAGGGTGATCAGCATAAGGGCCCTTTGTAGCACAGGAAAGGAATTAAGGATTTTCAGGTGATAAAAACACTACCCTACTTCCCCAGTACCAATTCTTTCTCTTAGGTACCAAACTAGACCTGAAAACTTTGAATTCCTTTCTCAATTTTGAAAAGTATAGCCTTTCAGCTTTCAGTCCAGCTATGTTTTCTCCTTGAACTAGTAACTTAAACAACCATGATTAGTTTCTAAGATAGAGAACTGAAAATTTTAATTGAGATCTATCCTTAGCCATTGCAGTGGTAACCTACATTTCTCAAGGTCTCTTCAGCTTGCACAGTCTGAAGGAAAAACACCTATGAGGTCTGTAAGAGTTAGCTTTGTACATAGCTGAGAACATACTGCACATATTGGTGTTTCATTCACCCTTTCATGTAAAAACACAACTAATGTGGCATTTACTCAAATTGTATCTCCTGAGGAAAACAAAAATAGTGAAACATGAAGAGCTACACATAGCCTGTCTGTGAGGATCTGATCAGGGTCAAAGCCATTCCTGAAGACTAGTTAGACAATATCAATTGTTCTTTATGGATGTCCAGTTATGTATTTCCTGGTCTGGACAAAGGGATGCTCCCCTGGTCTCTGGGACTTCAGATTCCTGAAAGACAGTCTAGTTACTAAAGACTTTGGCAAAGACAGCATTCACAAATTCAGCCTTTTCTATGCCCTGGAGCTATGTAACCAGGTCCCCCATCTCCTTGAGCAATGGACCCACATTTTCCATTGACCTTTTACCTTTTATTTTTCTTTTTTGTCATCCATGAACTTACAGAAGTCCTCCTTTGCACTCCCTGGACAGAGGCTATTTGATTTGGGCCTCAGCTTTCCTAACTTCAACCCTGGATGCTCATTTAATATTTCTGTATTTCTCCCAGCTTCCTCATCCTTGCTTCCACCCTCCTGTATGTTTCCAATTTTTGTTTAAGTTTGGCCAGGAACCATTTTTGCCTGATGTCTTATTCATCATGAATGAACTCTCTTTACCTTGTAGAAGGTAATCTTTGAATATTAACCAGCTTTCCCATTTCTCATTTCATTCCAGGGCCTTATCACATGGAATCTTCCAATGTATGAAAAGTATGCTTGCAGAAAGATGCAGACTTTCCATTGCTAGAGAAAGTAACTTCTATTCTTTTTATATGTTCTCTTCATGTATTAGTAAACATTTGACCAAGGGAAAATTATCACAGAAATGTTCTTCTAGCTTCTGTGAAAGAAAAAAATTCCTTCTCTTTTCAGTGTTCTTCTGAGACATCATCTTTGACTGAGTTCAAACACCACAGAAACTGGAATCCATTAGACTCAAGAGCATTGCCAAAACTGTATGTTGGACTACTGTAGCAGTCACCTGTGAATAGTTGAGGAGCTGTCAAAAAAGAGAGTTGCTCGAAAAAGGCAATCTTATGTCAGAGACATAAAACTAGAAGTCTGAAAAAAATTGGGGAATTACCCAAAACCAAAATTCTCTGACAAATGTGTTAGGAAACAATTTTTAAGCTCAGGTGAGAAACAGTGAAAATACATTTTATCAGTGTATTTGACTACAGATTAAAGGAAAGGTTGCCAATGTGGAGCAAGCAGCCGCAGTGAATCCATGAAAAGGAAGTGAAATTATGCCTACAGGTTACTGCATGATTCATAAAAGTTATTTATAACACCCATTTTTCATTAAAGCAAAACAGCAGAAAAAGATAGCCTGAACTAACCATATAATAAATTCAGGTTAAAACGTCTGTGCCAAAAAAACCCACAAGGTTTATTGACCCCATTTCTAAAGGGTGTGGTGATGTAGGATTTTAATCATTGTGCTCTGTGTTTTAATAACATTAGCAAATAAGACATGTATTTACAGTAGTTCAGTAATTTTGAAAGTTAAAGGCTGTAAGCCATACCTGAATATTGTTAATATATTTTTAATATGTTAATAGTGATAAGTCTTTATCTTTCAAAATTAGTAGGCAAGTAATTTAGTGACATTTGCCAATACTGATTATTTAAATTTTAGTCACTTAAAATTTTCTCTTACGCAGAAGAGACAATATACTCTGCATCACAAACTGTAATTCATATTCCTTGAAACTATCCAAAAAGCTGTTATTTAAAACACTTTTTTGAAACCTAGGATTACTTTTATTATCCCAGTTACCTTCATTAAAAAAAAACATTAAATGCAAAAGGGAAAAGCAAGAGGAAAATTCTTACTTCATTATAACAATTATGTTCCTTTTAAATTCAAATCAGTGAGAAAACTAGCCATTCCCTGTGACACATATATTACTAGAACCTACCTGATCAAATACAATATGAATCTCATTATTTTGTATTGGTTTTTGGTTGTTTGTTTCCATGTATGCTTAAGATGGAAGGTTAAATTTAAAAGCGGATTTCTTTTTGTAAAACTGTACACAATTCCTTAGATGACTTTTGAGGCACTGACACCTTGAGGCACATGTGGGAGCCTAGGCTCAGTTACCAATATCTGGAAAGAGCTAAAGTCTCACCAGAGGCCAAAATATACCAGGACATTGTGAGAAGACTGACCTGAACTCAGTGAACTCAGTGAGACTTTAGCAGAGAGCTTCCCTGAATGGACCACTGAGGAGAAAGCCTTGCCTGAAAACTTGGCTGTTGCTTACCACAGCCAAAGAGTCTGTGTGACCTCCATTTTATCAGGGCTGAAAAAGCACTGACATTTCTTCCACAGGACATTTTTTCACTTTGCCTTTTCCAGGTCTGCCCACATCATAGGGTTGAGGTGATGGATCCCTGTGACTATATGCTCTTACAAGAGGTAAGGAAGAGAGGCTTAGTCTTTTCTGTTACTTTTAAAGAATCATAAAATTATTTAGGTTGGAAGAGACCTTAAAAATAACCCAGTTTCAATCCCAAGCTCAAATCATGTTTTCTACTTTCCAGCAGAGGACTTAAATTGCTGAACTGAAGCACAGTGTGTGCAAGGAGGCTCTCAAACTCTTATACCACAGCCTTGGTATATGGACAAAAAGGAACGCCAGCCACAGCAGGCCATGAAGAGACTAGAAGGAAGAATTGTCTTACTATTACTTACAGGGTGAGGAGGCTTCCCTACCTGGAAAAGAAATTCTGAAGTGCATTGAGTTAAGAAATCTCAGTAACACAAATCCTACCATTCTGATACACAGAGATTACAGACATCAGGGTTCAGCTAAGGAGATGTTTCTGCCACACTTCCAGGGTGTCGTGAACAAAGAGGGTGAGGGATTTGCTGCAGACTTTGGGCTGACAGCTTCTACAGAACAGATAACTGGTATTTTGGAGTAGAAACCTGCAACATTCATGCATGCATCACAAGCAAGCATTTTTATGCTCCCTGAGGCTGCTCTTTCCTGTGCAAAGGGCTACTCAGGCGTCTACTGTGAGGATAGCAAGAGCAGTAGCCTCAGTCTGTCTAGCAAAAGCTTCTGTCTAGGAGAGCCTTTAACTTTCTGTGTTGTTGTTCCTTGAGAGGAAAAGAGGTGTTTCCCTGCAATTCTGAGTGATAGCACTAATTTTCTGGGAGACCATTATGCATAATGCTTCTTGGTTGTTTCTTCATTTTCACCTGGTCAAGCAGAAATGTTTTTCTTCTCATTATTGTAAAAATAAGTCAGAATTCTCTCTGATTATTTTTCATAGTAAAATATATTCCAGTTAATGTGAATATACTCAGATAGGGAGGGATAATATACTTGGACCTCTCACAAGATACCAATTTAATCTAATGGTAATGATTATTGTTTAATTGGGATAAGATTAGTGTAAATTCCACCCAACAGTCAGCTGGTGCGAAAGAATTGCATGGTTCTCAATTAAGTGTTTAACCAAAACAGATTTCCTATATTATGTCAATTAAGAAAAATTAAGCATAGCATATTAATAATAAACAAATAACCAGAAAAGTATAGAATTAATGGCACAAAGTATTCCAAAGTACTGAATGATTACTGTGTAATTTGTAAGGCAGAATTTACCATCACAAATTATAGGAGGAGAAGCACAGGTCAAATAAGAATCTGCTAGTATAAACTGCAGTGATAGCAGTGAAGATGGAAATGCACAAGAGTTTTGTTTATCAGATACAAGTATCCTTTACACAATATGGACTCTGTGAAGGAACAAGCTGTAGAATGGATTGGTTTGCAAGGGAGCCTTAAAGGCCATCTCCTTCAACCCCTCTGCAATGTACAGGGACACCTTCCACTATATCCAACTTCTCAGATCCCTGTACAACATGACCTTAAACGCTTCCAGGGGTGAGGTATCTACCACCTTTCTGGGAAACCCATTCCAATGATTCTCCACCTTCACCTTATATCTAACCTGAATATACCCTCTTTTAGTTTCTACCTCTTGACCTATCGCAAATACCCTGTCTATCTTATAAGGCCCTTTAAGTACTGAAAGGCAACAGTAAGGTCTCCCTGAAGTCTTCTCCTCTTCTGGCTGAAGAACTCCCACTCTCTCACCCTTTCTCAGAGGAGAGGAACAGACAGAGACTTCACAGCCACACATTCATCCATAAGAGGTCAGAAGGAAGAGGAGGGTAAAAGGTAACTGTTCTTTTAGATTTCACTGCTTTTAAAAACTGGCTTATACAAGAGCTACCCAAATGCAGGTGTACCCACTTTTAGGGGAATTAAACCAAACCTATGTCCATTGATGCCTCTTGGCCACAGACCCTGCGTGAAGCTGCATAGAACGCAGAAGAAGCAGTTTTGGTACTTCAGAAAGAACTTTTCAGTTCCCACCTGCCATCAAAAATGGAGTTGTAGAGGGGAGGACAGAGATGAATAAAAATATCAATGTATTTAGGAAAATGGGACTTGCTGCTTCTCCTACTTCAGTCATGACCAGTCTGACCTTACAGGTGATAGCTTATAAGAAAATAGCTAAATAGCTGTCAACACAAACACAGCTTACATTGCTCCACTATTCAGCTTTTCCATACAGCAATTTTTTTTTTTTTTTTTTTTGCTGTGCCTAAAGACAATTTAGTCTAGGCAGCTGGCAAAACTGGACAAGTTGAAAAATGGGTTTTATTCCCCTTCTACATCAGTGCCGGCTGGCCTGAGGCTGTCTTCAAAGGTATTATGCACATTTGCGCTGTGTGGTAATCTTGTTAGCTTTCAGATAATGAGAATCACACTATACACTGCACCTTTCTCCAACAGAATACAGTTGTATGACAGGACATAATCAGTGATTTCTGTGATGAGGACCTCTGATGAGAAACAATTGGCCCGAGTATCATGTAGTTTTAACAGTGTGTAGTAACAAGCAAGGTATTGAAAAACAACATTTCAGCTAAAGCA
The DNA here is from genome assembly GCA_013398995.1 of Alaudala cheleensis. Taxonomy (NCBI): domain Eukaryota; kingdom Metazoa; phylum Chordata; class Aves; order Passeriformes; family Alaudidae; genus Alaudala; species Alaudala cheleensis. The sequence continues at coordinate 104,500 of VWYE01019479.1, read as the reverse complement.
TTTATCTTCATTTTTATCTCAGACCATTATCAATGCTGCTGTAGGTATAAATTCATCCTGCTCTACAGGCATTTATACTAGTTTCTTTGTTGCAATGACTTTGCTCCATCAAAAGCTTTAATAGCATACTTCTAGATTTTTGTCTCTTTTCATTGTCTCTTTTGTCTTGAAGAGATCTCTTGTTATCAAGTTGATGTAAAAATACTTGTCATCAGATTTTTCAAAGACCTACATATTATCTAAAATTGATCCTGACACAGAATCATCTTGCACTTCTGGATTTGAGATGGATGGAGGGAGGGGGTGGAAAGAAAAGGAAAGTAAAATAAAACAATCAAACAAAAAATCCAAGAGAGTCACTAATTAGTGAAATGTAATGAGAAAAATTCAGATTTCTGAAGATTCACCAAAAATTACTACATCTAATATTCTGTATGCATTGATTTTCTGGGTTTTGTTTTAGTTTTAGATTTAAACAGTGAACTCCACTGCAGCTAATACAGAATAAATCAATGTCATCTATAATGACATATGGAGCTGGCAAACAGGAACACAGCCAAGCAAGCTCTTTTACTCCTACCCTTTCTAGTGAAATACTCCATGTAATTCTTTTGCAGCAGTGAGATGTATTTTTTATTTTCAGAGATTGCTGGCTCTTCAATTTGTGATTATTTTAACAAGATTGATTGATTGTAAGGAAACTTAAGCATTACTTTCTGAAGAAATCTTGTAAAACCCTTCTAGTGATACAAAAATCAGCTTGTGTTAATGGTTTTATTAGTCATTCCTGTCAAATCAAATACCTTTTGCTATGGAACAACGATGCCCTTTAAAGGCTTAGAAATACTTTAATGCTCACAGTTTTATTATTGCAGTGAATTTTCCAACAGAATTAATTCAAAACTTGATCTAAATGCATTTTACTAATGTGTTAGATGATGAACTTATTGATTTGCATGGCAATCTTAAAGCTTGTTCTTCAGCCTTTTTCCAGGAAAAAAAAATAAAACCAATCTCAACAACTTTTTGTCCTTGACAAAGTCATACTTGGAACTATGGAGAGATTATGATCCTGTGGCAAGGGTTACATGTCAGAGTAAAAATCTACTGAAAATCCCTTCAGTATAGACTGCTGAGGAGTGCTCATCATCATAGTTTCTGAGAAATGTGTTTGTTAAGCAATAAACATCTCCAATATATTTGTTCTCTTATACTCTTCTTGTGCTGAAGAATTGTATGCAGTGAAACACTTGTTTTAGAGCTCTTAAATCTTGTAAACCATGCCTTGCTGATTGCTTGTTATAGACAGTGGAGCTAGAAAGCTGTTTAAAGTAGGAGGTGTGAGGCATTGGCCCTCCTCACCACCATAAACTTGTTTGGATTGGAAGGAATCCTACAAATCATCTAGTTCCAAGCCCCCTGCCACGGACAGGGACACCTTCCACTAGACCAGGTTTCTCAAAGCCCCATCTAATCTGGCCTTGACCACCGAGCTGTCAAACACATCTGGCAAATCCCAGGAATGAAACAGGAACCTTTCGATCTTCAGTCTAACACTCTCCCAGCTGATCTCATTCAGGTCTTAAAATGTTTCTCATCATCCTGACATGGACCCTGAGTGCAGCCTCTGGACAGACAAGGAAAGCTGTTTTCTATTAGAAAATCACTGCAATGAGTCTTTTGAACAGAGTAATTATTTATCCTTTAATTACTTCTGTGCATTGCTTTGAGTTTCTAGTAAGCCTCCTAATAAGGAAAGAGATTTAGTCTGATGCTTAAGAGAGAGAACAGGAGGACGGGAAGACTTTTCTCATATAATTGCCATTGTTGTTAAGGAGGTGTACTGTAGTCCTCTCTAAGTGTTAAGAGTTTCATGGCAATATATACTATACAGTTATGCAGCACGGAAAGTGATAAACCACCAATAACTGAGACTACCTATGATAGGACAGAGTCCTCTAGCTAGCCAGAAATGACATGAAGCATTACTCACAGATACTGTCACGTCAGTGGAGACTCTAGCTTTGCTTGTCTATTAGAAAAGTAGACTGATTGAGAATGTGCACCTTCCAAGTAACAATGCTGTACCAGAGGTAAAAACTTAAGTATTTTCTTTGTCCTACAAATAGAACTTTTGTGTTACTCAGACTTGAATTCTGAAAATCTTTTTTGTATCTTTGAGCTGCCTATTGCCTGTCTGCAGTGTAATAAATCAATGTCATGCAGGGTAGGAAGAAACTGTCTAGTACTTGTGAGTCTAGATGCTAGTTACAGGCACTGGTAAACCAGCAAATTGACTATGGTGGCTACTGCTGGGAGTAGTAGTTTTGTTTAGGATCTTTCCACGTTCGCATGGCTACTTTGTCTTCGAGAGAAATAATGGAAATCAGCCGAAGTAGTCAGGCTGAATACATAAATCTATCAGGCAACTGACTTTTGCTGCTTCTCCCTTCTAGGGGAAGTCAACAATAACTGCTACCCTGGCCTGGAAAGGGTGGTATAAATGCTAAATATAAATAGAAAAAGAACTGACCTTGATGGGATCCAAAGGGTTCAAATGTCTAAGAGTAGGTTTCTTCTCACTTTAGGGAAGGTTTGAATGATTTTGATGGTTATTTTTCTGGATTTCTGTCATCTCTCCCAAATATAATAGTGCTATATCATAAGCAGCAGTATTAGAGGATCCAGAAGGATAAGAGTCTTCAACTGACTCTACTTATTTAGTGGCTGTTACTTAGCAGTGCCACTAATGCGATTTCCATCTTCTACTGTGTTGCATCTAATACATTTACTTCAGAATTTGAAAACTGATTAACTGCTCTTATAGCTCATTCGGCATGGTCAGTGTCAGCTTATGTGCAGTGCATCCCAAGCAGGACTTTTTATTGCATGGTTCTGATAACAGCATTGCTCCTGGTGGGCTGCTAAAATTTAAAGAGCAATGAATAGTAGAATAATCAAACCTATGTGTCACCCACTGCAGCTGATGACCCAACTTCAAAACAAACTCACCTTTCTGTCTGTATTTTTCATCTCTGTATCTACTATTACTCTTCAATTCTCATTCTCATTTTTCTTTTGATGTTTAAAAGCCTTACTTCTCAAGGTTTTTGCAACTCAGTTTCTTAATATTACCTCCATTTGTACCCAACCAGCTGGATTTACAGAATTCATTTGAACAAACTAAGACTGTATACTTAAGCAGCCTCCAATGAATTTCTAGTTTACATATTGTGATGATAAATTAAGGGCTTATCTCTTGTCCTCCAATATCCAGGATAAGGTTAGTTAAATGTTTAAATTTTGCTGTGATTAACTCAAAGCAATTTTTTTTGTTTACCTTTGAAGTGTTTATGGAATGAAATAAACCTCACAAGCCTCACTTGTTCTATGGTTTGGTTTAATTCTGGCTTTTTTTTTACAGACAAAAGAGGCTTGGGTTTGTGGGGGTTTTTTTCTTGGGTTTTCTTTCTTTCTTTCTTTCTTTCTTTCTTTCTTTCTTTCTTTCTTTCTTTCTTTCTTTTTTGTTTTGGTGGTTGGTTTGGTTTGCAGTTTTGGGGTTTTTTTTTGGGGGGGTGGGAGTTGGGATTTTTTGGGTTTGATGGGGTATTTTTTCCTTTCCTTTGGTATCTGAACACATTGAACAGTTTATGGGTCTGGGTTACCTCTAATACTAGGGAGGGAATAGTCTGCTCTGGGAAGTTGCCATCCAAACTGCACTGCAGTAGAATGCTGCAACAGCAAGTAACTCTTTTTAGTGAATTTGCACTTGCCAAAACCACCCATCAGATCTGCATCCCACTCAGAATTTACCTGCTAACCTCTTCAAGAGAAGGAAAAGACAGCTGTACCTTCTCCCAGGCTCCACTTTATTTTTGTGAGCACAACTGGGTTGCTTGCTTATGTCACTGCCCTCAGCAGACCAGGTCCGTCAGCAAGGATCCTGTCCAGGCTAATTCCCTTTCTTTTACCAAGTATTTTGCCTTCCACAACACAGGGAATCCAAATTTTCTACAGAGACATAATTCAGAGCAGTGTTCACAATATATGGTATGTAAGAGCCCTGACTATCTGGTAATCCAACAGTGAATTGTCTATAATTTCTCCACATCCCTCTTCAACTGCAGACTGTGGGATCTAAAACCAGACACAATATTTCATGTGCAGCCTTAGTGCCAATTCCAGGGGGGTGATACCTTTGCTAGCTACTCTACACGATGCACTCCTTTTTAAAGGAGTGTGATGTTGGTTCACATTTGACTTGCCAGCCACCATACTCCCCAAGTACTTTTCAGGCTGATATCCCTATTCAGGCTGAGAGCCCTTTCCTAGCCTCTACTATTGTGTAAGGTTCTTACACCTGAAAGGCAGATCACTTCTCTTTTCCTCACTGGAATTTGTGGAGTCTCCATTGGTTTGAGATTATCAGCCTCACTCTGAACAGAAACTCTACCAATCCTTGTGTCACTCTCCCTGTATTAGTCTGATCCACAAGGTCACCAAGGATGCATGTTGTGTCCTCGTCCACAAGTGTGGATGAAGATACAAAGTACAGGTCCCAGTAAGATACTCCATTGTCATCTGAAATCTGGATCTTACATTTTTTATAAATACTTTTTAAGCTCAGGGGTGTATCCAAATTCCACTCCATCTAACAGACCATACTTCCTTAGCTTCCAAATGAGAAAACTGAGATTTCATGCTGAAAGACCTTATTAATATTTCACAAAATACTGTGTGTAAACCTTGCCAGCCACAACCTACTCTAGTCTACATTTGGTTTAGGACAAATTATTGGACTATAGAGAGACCACTATATACTGTTACAAACCAATAGCTGGACAAAAAAATTAGGCATCCCTCAATTCTTCCCAAGAATCTTTCCAGTCTCTCCTCTTAGGACAGATACTCCAAAACTTGGCTCTCCAATGAGGCTGTACTCCAGCAAGTCTATGTCCTGTGCTGGTGATTGCAGCACTGGACCCAGCACTCCAGATTTGTCTCATCTGTACTGAACAGAGAGGAAGGATCCAATCCCTCAATGTGTTGTAACACTCTTCTTATGCAGCCAGGAAGCTGTTGGACTTATTTACCACAAGATCTCATTGCTGTGTCATGGTCAATTTTTTGACCATCAAGGCCTTCAGTTCCTTTTCTGACAGGAGAAGAAAAGGGAGTTCAAGCTCTAATTTGTCAAGGTAATAAGACAGCAATATTTTCAGAAAATGTTTCTTTGGAATCTTCTGAGTGGTAACATGTTATATCAAACCCTTGATTACCTTCAAGAGGTCACACTGACAGAGTATATTGCCTCTGTTTACTTCTAAACTCTGTCTAAACCATCTAAAAACCTCTTTTCAACAGCAGACTTCTTCCCCTCCCACTCTTTCAAGAAAAACCACTGGTTTTCTTTTGTTGTGTCTGCAAAATACATCTGCCTGTTCCCACTGCACTGCCCTACAGTGACAGTGCTACATGAAGGAGCCTCAATATTGTTTTCTTCCCTCACTTTCAGCAAATAATCCTCCTTTTCCCTACAAAATTGCATCCACTTCCCTCTGGCCTCACCCAAGCACTAAGCTGTGAAGTAGCTGCAGTCCAACAGAAGCACTATGGAATCTTTACACTGATGAGGCATGCTTTACTGAGTCTCCAAAGCACAGTTCCTTCTAAGTTAATGCATGACTGGTGGCGAATTCATTTCAGGGAGCTTGACATCTCAGAGGATAAGGGATTGTTGCCTATGTGTTCATAGTTGCAGCCTCAGGGCAAGTATCAAGAGATCCCAGAATCTATGAAAAATATATCATTTTGGATCGTGCCCTGGGACCTGTAGGAGAGACCATCTACAGAATTTCAAGCCTTCTCATGGACAGTCTCGGTGTCCAGGCAAAATGAAATCAGCATCTGCTTGGAGACATAGTGCTATGCACAGTTCACCAGAATTGATTTCCTCTACTCAGCCCAAAGATAAATTTTTAGTTTCTCATGGGATCCTTGCATTGGACTATTTTCCTTGCAAGCTCAAACCTTGTCTCAGGATGACTGCATGGAAAATAGCTCTGGGCAGAAAAGTATCTACTGGCACAGGAGTCTAGAAAAAAACCAAACAAGACTCTAAGGCCATCTTAAGTATTGGCAATAAACTGTGAGCTATAATCAGCAGGGAAGAAAAGGAGAAGGGGAGAAGGGAAGGCTAGTAAGTACAGTAAAAAACTGAAGTAATCTTGTTGAAGATTGACCACCTGTAACTGCACAGTTCCATGCTTAATCTTTAACTCTTTAGTGTACTGTTAAGAAACATGTGTTGAAATCTAGGTTTAGTATTTAATATTTTTCTACTGTTTTCTGATTCAAGAGGAAAAATTCACCCAGAATTTTCTACCTTCTTCAGTGCTGCCAGCCCAGGCAGCTGAACACCAGCCCAGTGCCTGGAGACCTTGAGTCAGGCTGAAGGAGGCAGATGCTGCTTTCCCATTTTTAGGTTCAGCCTCAAGTGAAGTTGAGCACGTATCCCAGACAAACACATTGAGCAGGGTACATACATAAGAGGCTGACGTAACTGCAGACAAGGAGCTGCTCCAGCATCCCCCCCATTCAGGACTCACACCAGACACAGGCACACAGGGACATGTCCCCTCCTCCTCTTGGGCAGGTGAGGTGGAAGGTCACAAGGGCAGCACACACACCACTCTCCCCATGTTCACAAGCACATGGGTATTCACAGATTCCTCAAGCACCTACACAGCCCCTCTGCCAACCTGGCATCCCTGACAGGATTACACACCCTTAACTCACCCCATGGGTCCCTGAGACATCAGCTGATCCATCTAGGTGCTCACTGCACACACACACCTCATTCATGCACTCATCCTATGGACACCCCTCCATCCAAGGACCCTCAGATACCAGCACAGACCCTCCACCTGCCTGATAGCCCTGCCTGAACCTGGGCTGGTGCAGCTTGGAGTTTTCCAACAGATCCATATGCATATCTTGTGCACAACTAGCTGGAAAGATAAGAATGCTTGCTCCCATCAACTGACATCCAGGCTGTGACCCACACTGCTGCTTCAGCCAACAGCATTGAGCCCCTCACTCAGCTCTGCTCATGCCCTCTGTTCACCCTCCAGGAGCTGTCACTGAGCTCTTGCAGCACTGACACACACAGATTAGAGAGCAAGATGACGCAGACAGATTGTTAAGAAATTATTGGTTAAGCCAGGACAGACAGGGGTGATCAGGAGCAGGGCTCAGCCAGACAAATTTAGAGACATTTTACATGTCAGCCCCTTTTCTATCCCTTTCTGCCTATCTCTGTTTTATTCCTCCCTGCTCTCCTTTCATCTGCACATGGCCTCATCAGCTGGCATAGTCCCACTGAACCGCTTCCAGTGCTCTGGACACTCAGATATGCATCACCAGCCACTGCAAAGTCCTGGTTTGCCTTGCATTTTTTTGATACTTCATCAGTTAGTGTGACAGACCAGTTTGCTTCTGGTTGTGGTCTTTGTTGGTGCTAATTAATCATGTTTTATAACTGTGTTGCTTTCCCTTCCTTTTCTTATCTTCCCAAATGAGAAAATAAACATCCTTACATTCCACATATCCTTATTAATCAGTGTATCTGACCAGGGTTGTTTTTATCAAGACCTCCCTTATCACATGTTGGCTCTGTATGATCTTGTTCAGGCCTTCTCTGATCAGATTACATTAAAGGAGCAGACATTCTCCTTTACAGGCTTCTTTCCATCCTTGATGGATGAAGAAGACACCTGTAGAAGATAATTCTTCTGTTCCTCAAGTAGAAGTCTTAGAAACTGATTGCTGGCCTTTGGGGATGTGTGTCTCTTTCCATCACCTTTTGAAGGAGGAAGATGACTGGATCACATGCAACACCTAAAGGAATCCCTCCCCCAAATAGGAAAGTTAATTGGGAAAAGCTACTGAAAAGGGCAAATTTTAAGAAAAGTGACTAATTTGAGAATAATTACAGTCTCCTATGTGTTGGTGTAGTCATTTCTTTATATATTATTATTGGATATAGAAACAATTAAAGAGAAAGGTCATAAAATACTGAAATTCCTGTCATATTGAATCTTAGTTACTTCTCAAGATGTACCGGGAAAAAGGTTCAATTTTCATGTTTTTGTGAAGTGTACTGAAAAATGTTATTGTATTTTTATTGACTGACTTATTGTGTTTGAGGATTTTATTAGTATACCCTCTGTCTCATTACAGCGAAACACATTTTTGTTTTCATAATTTCAGACTTCATGACTATTTCTTCAATTGCTTAGCTGGAAAGATTAAAATCATAAAATTCATTACTTGACAGATTTCTGTTTATGGAGGTTCATGTACTGTAGAAACTAAAGGTGTTTGGGGATTTTCATTCTTGTGTTTATTCTACTGGTCTGTGCACTTAGGGATGACTAATGAACTACAAACATACAATGTCTTTTAAAGGTAGTATTGTGCAAACAAAATTAAAGCCCTTTAAAAAACCCTCACAACACTGAAAAATTAATGTAAAATCAAGCTGTAAATAAATATTACAGCAAATAAAAGTGTCATTTCCTCATAAAAGCATTTTCAGTACATGCACTTGAAATGTGCAAAATCCTCATATTAATGGTGGGTGAGCCATTATGGTTCAAATAATATATATGTACTTTTACAAACTGATATAGAGCCACTTGGAGAAGTTCTATGGCCCACTTTATATTCAAAAAGTTCAAACAAATCATTAAAGTACCTTTTGGACTTAAAGACAAAATGGAGATGCCCAGCATGTAGTGAGGTTGAAATCTCCTGACAATTACTCTCCAGAGTTTTCATATATTTCCTGATTTATATCAACTTATTTCTAGTCAGAAAATTTTACAAATGGGGTCTGTCTTCAATCTGCAGCTTAGTTTTACTGTATTTGTATTGCTAGGCAAGAAAAGAGACTTGATACTGGCACAGAACTTCATTTTGGGTAAAGTGAGGCATCTCTATGGACTTCATTGAGTTTAATATCAACGGCTGTAGCTGTTGATGATTTGAAGAAATTTCCATCAAACTTTACTGGATTTATTTTTAAGTCTCCTAACAATTAGCCTGCCTTTATTTCCCTTTTACTTATCCACGTCCTTGGTATAGGTACAGTTTTGTCACAAATAACATGATCAGATTTCTTGCTCTTTGGAACGCCATCAGATAGATCCTGTAGCCAGTGTAGCTGCAGACTAAATATTACAAAAATTTTGATTGACTAAAATGGTAAACTGTGGATATTAGTCCTCTAAATATTCAATGAGAAACTTCTAAATGATAAACTTTTACTCTGTCTTTTCCCTGCTTGATTTTATGGATATTGCATGGATGACATAAAATTTCAGTCAGTGTGACTGTACAGTGTGTTTCAGTGTTTTATCTCACTTGCTCGTCACATTTTTTTGGTCTCTGCTTGAGAAAAGTGGCCATAAGGCTTCCACATGACATTCCATAAACCATAACATTGGTTTTTACCATGAACTTAACTAATTTATCTTATAATATTGACACCAGATTGTACATGGGGCAAGTATGCAAAGACCTGGGCTTGAATGTGAGCCCTTCAGTATTGCAGCAAGAGTCGAAGTAGGAAATCTCACCTTCTCCAATGAATCTGATCAGAAAGGAACTACGTTTAACATCATAGACTTTGTGTTTTACTGCTGGAAGTATCTGCACTGAAGGAGTTTGTTAATGATAAAATCTTCATGTATATTGTGTAACGAATGACTGTAAAATGCTAAAATTTAGAAGGCAAATACATGGGAAAAAGGAAAGAAAGGAATAAACCCACTTGCTTTTTCTTCATATTTTTACTTTCAGTGGCACATGCCACTATTGTGGCCAACAAAAAAATCAACCATATTCTTAGGATTTTAAATAAAGCACTTAAGATTACTCTACGGCCATCAGGAGTGTATTCTGAGGTCAAATAGCTTAATACATAATCAGTTTGCTGTATTACAGATTTCATCATGCCTCTCCAAAGTATTACATTTTACAGAAGGTATTCTGTTCTATCAAAGCTATTATTTTGCTCTGATAGTCTCATTATTCCTGCCAACAGGCAAAGTTTAGAAGTTCAGTCCACACTGAAGTCTATGAAAGTTTCCTTACCTGGCAACAAATGGAATCTGTTTGTGCTCAATATCAATTTGCAGCAGTACAGAAAAATAAAATAATTTCTAGATAAAATGAAGACCTGTCTCAGTCATTTACATTTAGATCAAGACTAATAAACTTTCAGAGTGGCCAGGTATTTTTTATTAGTTCCTGTAAAAAAACATTAAATTGTTTATCAACAAATGTTTTTTTAATATATATACATAACGATAGATACATTAAAATGCACAAATACAAATGGCACAAGATGTCATGATGTATATGGGGGGGATTTACATGAGTGTATTTTCATTTCTACGAACTACATATACATAGCCACATTATTTGATATATTACCAAAACAGATAAACTTTCAGCCAGAGACAAAAGAAAAGTTTTTTCAAAGTGCTAACATCAAGACGGAATCTTTTAAGCCAGGAACTGTAAACTTCTAAATTAGCAATGAGGGCACCTGCCATCTGCCTGACTATATGCAAATAGTGTCCAGAATTTTGAATTTCTGGCAAGGTACCAGTGTTTAAAGTTTTGAATCTCTGCTGAAAACAGGCTGAAAATCTGGGGATAAGAACTATTCATGTATGTCCTTTAGCATGCACAGATGCAACTAAGTGGGTTTCCAGTCTCATAAGATAGCTGTTACACCCAAATCAAAGCCAAAATATCAACCAGCCTGCTTTGCAAGACACCGTGGAACAATTAGTATTCAGCTAGCCTTCCACCCAAGACATCAACTTTTCAGACAGCAAAGGTTAAACACAAAAACTTATCTCAGTCTTCCAGGCTCATGTATCTTCTACAAATTGATTTACCTAGTGATAGTTGTAATTAAATAAATTAAATTCCCATATCCCAGATGCTCTACATAACATGCTTAAATGATTGTTGAGCCTCTTAATTCTTAACTCTTTATAATAATTCAATTTCCAGTGTTCTGGTCATCATATTCTGCCCTTTTTGAATGCTGTAAAATGAGGAATTGTCCAGACTGGACATGTGACTGTTTCTGCAGATGAAAAGTGTAAATCCTTACAGTTGAATGCATCCAGAGCTTCTACATTTGCAAAATCTAATTTGGCATATTGGAAAAGTTATGATCTAAATCCATAACTAAAATCTATGAACTAAAATAAAAACCAAATAACTACTTCCAAATCATAACACAACGGATCAGAAAACATGTCAAAAAAGCCTGATATATGATTAAAAGTTGTATTTTTGTTTGATAAAAATAACTTAAAATTCAGATTTAATGAGATTGTGTATGATTCTGCTCCTTTCTAGTCATTGGTCTAGGAATACTGCTGTAAGGTTTTGTTCAATATGGTTATTAAATGAGCAGCTCTCAAGGAAGAAGGTAATACATATTAAGCTTCAGCCTACTGATTTTCTTTCCACCAGATTGCATTATTTTTGAAGAGAAGACAGAATGTTGACAACCACAAAACTGTCCTCGTCATTTTTTTGATGGGAGGGAGCACAATCAGGAAAAGCTGCAATGGAAACTCTTCCTTAAATTCATTTAAATGAATGGATGTATTTCAATTGATGTATTTTGGCTTGGGTTGGCTTTGGAGCTGCCTGTAAACAATCCAGACCTTTCAAGAGCCAGGACAATTGCAGGCATTTCAGAAGACCTTGTCAGTCCTTCTTCACCATTAAAGTGAAAATCTGGTCCTGTTGCCTTTGAAGTTAAGAGAGAATGGATACTTTTCCAACAGTGTGATGAATCCAAAACCAAAAAGCCATGACTTTTCTTCTTAGCAGGCTAGAGATAAAAATAGCTACAGGAGTTTCTAAAAATACTTCTCAAAACATGTTCCCAACAGGACAGGAGGAGTATACAGACAAAAAGGCAATGCTGGCTTCTCTTTAAAAATACAGGCTACTTATCTTTAATTTTGCCTATACAGACTCCTTACAGATAATGAATGCTTTTAGGGAAAATTAAGCGCTATATTTTATGCTTAAAAATATCCTTTATGCAGTCTCTAAATTGTTTTTAATTTTCCTCTTAAGCACCATTAAAAACACACTTGAAAATATCCTCCTTGTTAGTTGATAGAATGAAACCTTCAAATTGCACTGCTTAATTGACACGTGCAATTATTTGCCCGCATCACTTATTTATTTAAATGGTTTTGGTGAATATTTGCACATGTAGCTTTCAAATTTATTTTGATTAACAATAAATTAAGTTCATTTTTCCTGGATCAAGTCTGTTTTGCCCATGAATGTAGTCAGTATGAGTGATGTCCATGTTTTTAGATTGACCCATGAGCTTTTCATCTTATTTTCTCCCCATGCCTTGTTGAGGAGGCAGAAAGAGAGAGAACAGCTGGATTCTGGCAGCCAGCTAAAGTCAGTACACCACAGGACTCAACAGCATTAAACATTTCAAGCTTGAAAACTAAAAAATATACAAAATTCTGCAGAGTTCAAAGGAAAAAAAGAAATATCTTTCAAGCTAAACTGAGGAAACTATCAAAGTCTCCATCTCCATGGTATTTTATTATTTCCTTGTAGAGTGACAGCAATAAGGAAAATGAGAATTGGTAGTCAAATTTGTTGGGAAAAAAAAGCACTAAAAATATATTCAGCCAATAAAAAAATCATAAAATCACTGCAAACTGTGTAAAATTGTATTTTTTACACGTTTCAGAAGAGAAAGGCTAGAAGTGTTAATTAGAATTTGCTATATATACACATGTGATTTAGGGAACTATCAAATGCAAAGTAGCATATTCCTCAAAAAAGTTTCACACTTTATTTATTCTGTGTTCATTGGGAACTGTCTTCTCTTTGGTATTTTTTCCATACATCCCTTTTTCTTGTATCCCTTCATTCAGGACTAACATTTGTGAAAATCAAAACCCAAAGATGCTGTCTTCAGAAAACTATTTACTCCTTAGTACAAAAGAATGTGTGAGTCTTGATAACAAAGCTAACTGCACACACAAGCAAAAAGGCAGTATTAGGTGTGTAGGTGGATCTGAAAGTAAATGAGCTGTTAGATTATTTACTGCTATATAGGCTATGTACATTCAAAATTTGAATGTCCTCTGAATGTTTTAGCAAATAATCCCCAACTAAGTGAAAATAAATCCCATGCTTAAAATTAATCCTCTGTGTGTTAATGAAATCCAGCAGGGGAAAACAAAAAAGAAAATAATGACTCTCTGTCTTCTCAGAGAAATATTTCAAGAAATGCTATTGAGTCTTTTCCTGTCAGATATTGCTCTATAAATCTGAATAATATTCAGAAAACTATGTTAGTAATTAAATAAAATAGATTTAAAATAAGCTTATGTGGTGATGGGTGTATCTTTAATTCCAGTTTTCTTACTTAGATTTGAGCTGCTTGGAGAAGATGTAAAAAATTAAACTCTCCAAAATCTCTAATGTGGCTCTGTCAAAATATAAAATTAATAAGATTTTGATCCATATTACAAAAATTTATAATTATTAATATCTTTGATGTGGCTGGTTTTTGTCTCATCTTAATCAATTCAAAATATCCAGAATATTTATTTCAACCTAACCAAGTTCACTTGCACTAGAAGTTTGATCCTTATTACATAGATATATAAGATACATAATTTTAAGAATATGAGCATTAAACACTATCATGACAGTATCTTAAATGTGATGACCAAAATTTAAAAAAATATAAAACTAAAGCATCAAAAGTGTAATGTCTGAACTGTTGTTTCTTTTCCCTAAGAGAACCGTCAGTGTGACTTCAACAATATAAGCAGTAGAAATAACACCTCATGCATGATCTGTGTCTAGGTTTAAAATTAAGTCACTAAAGACAAATCTTTTTTTACTTCCCACCAAACAACACTGCATCAATACTTTTCTTTTATGAACCATACGCCCGGGACTACCCAAAGCATGATTGAAAGCTTCAAGCTGGTTTCTTAGACTCTGTAAAGTTTGATTGACGTGTGAAAGCAAGTGAGAATAGAAAAGTCATTCACCCACCTCCCTTCCTACTTCAGAAAACAGTAATACAATGTTGTGGTGTGTTTTATGTTCAGAAGGGTTTGTACCCCTTTCTCCCCTCCCTACAGCACTGGTTTGATAATCCCCATTGTCAATCTTCCCTGACCCTACCCCTTAGTCCAGAAGCTTCCATGTCAATCCCCCATAGACCTCCTACTCCCTTTGTCAATCCCCTGAAATCCTATCCCCTTCTTTTAGAAAATTAAGAGCTCCTCGATAGATGATTGGTTTGCAGACTTTGTACCCTCCCCTATAACTCCCTCATTGGTTACTGTGATGTTTGTCATTTTACCTGTACCTCCCCTGTTTCCTTCCCATTGGCCAGAGATTTCTCCCCTCCCCTGAGACCTCCCCTGTTCATGCACACCCCAGTTTGGGGTCTTTGGATGCTGTTCCCTCTGGAGAATAAAACTCTCTTGGACTTAATACTCTGAAGACCCCTTCTCATTCTTTGCCTCCACTCCCTGCACTCCTGTCTCCCGTGCAGGAGCTTTAGCTCCTAGCCACTCCCAGGATTGTGCTGCTTTTGGGGAATGTCCCCAGCCTGACGTGGTACCTGTGGAGGGCTGAGCCGGGATTTCAAAAAGGTACAGCATCAATATAATAGCCCAGCAATAAATCAAACATGCCAACAGATGCTTCAAGAATTAGTGACCATTCCTGAAAACACACCAAGAACGGGCAGTTGGATTGTAACAACTTCACGCAAATGTTTCTGATGACAAATATTCCTTCCTATCAGCAGAGGTGAGAAAATAGGCACCTGCTCTCAGCATCTAGTAAATGTTTGGTTGATTACCAAAGAGTCTGTCTAAAATGTACAATCCTGTTTAATCACTTTCAGCATGAATGGTCCACAAATAGTGGGAAAACTCCAAGACAGAAGGTTGGGATGATGATGAACATCTCTTAAAAATTTAGCATTAAACAAATTTATACTGCCTATATTTCTCCTGGGATTAAAGCTTTTATTCATGCACTACAGTAAAGCTCAGAATGTCCATGGGCCCTCCTGAAAGCCACACATCATCACAGGATGCATCTGCACACTTAACTGGGCTAGTCTCCTAGATGTCCATTATACCTGCAGTTTTGATAATAACATCTTTACAGGTAGTTATCTAAATATAACTATGAAAATACTAAACTGAATCCAGCCCTGTGGATTCATGTTAGCTGCCTAAACATAGGTGCCCAGTGCCATTGGATGCATCTCTGATGTGCCAAGCCATCTGAAATATTTTCATAGCAATGGCACACGGGATACAGGAACTACTGGTAACCCACACTCTTCCAGAATAGAGGATGGCAGATGGGTGGAATGCCTTACGTCCAAGGGAGCACTGCACATTCCCATTTAAGGAACTGAGTTCTACTGCTTCTCCATATAAGATGAAATGTTCCAGATCTCAGATAGTCCCTGACTTAACCTACTCAATAATTTTCTAAAGGATAGTGTAGCACCTCTGTTTTGTTCAAGGCTTTCTACTTAAGTTCTTTTCAAAGCAGTATAAAAGTACTTTTGAGCAACCCAGTACAACACACAGTCCTGAGCTACATTTACCCAGATGGAATTATACTTTTCCCTTCCTTTCCCAGTGCCAACTCCATTACTGAAACCAGTGCCAGCCTGTGTAATGAAAAGCAGGTGTTCTGTCTTTCCACTACCAATCTGGGAAGACTAGTTTTTAGACTATGCAACACACTGAGGTAAAATGATGTTATCAGGCTTACACAATCAGCCTAATAATGTTCTCCATTTTGTGTGAAGTTGAGGTACACGCAGCTTAAACCCTCTTGGGAGACTGGGCAAAATCTCCATGAAATCTCCACTGCAAATACATGATTTATAATAGGGGTAGGCATGAAGAAAACCATAAGGCACATTTGCACTCTGTCTACTCCAAATGTTCTGCCTTCTCTGCAAATAGAACCCTGACAAAAAGCAAATGGGCAAAGCTCTGTGAGAGTTAATCATAGTGTCTATGATCCTCCCATTGTGGTGTGTCTTGAATGTATTAAATAATTACAAAGACATAAGGGTATTAAATTAGTAACTTCACTTGAGCATACTAAGGATTTTTTTATTAAATACCATCTCAATGCTTAACATTGGCAAAAGGGTTATAGCATACAAAAGAGAAAACAAAACAGCACTGTGTCCATGTATTAATCCAGTATGCTCTTGTTTCATGGATAAGATGTGCATTCCTGATGCTGCCTCATCTTAAGCAGGATAGATTAGATTTTTTTAAGGTGTCAAAAAGTGCAATAAGTAAAATCAAAGGACTTGAGCAGTTTCTTTGCAAAGAAATGTTAGTGAGGTTTAAATACCGTGAAGAGAAACACTTTCATCAATGATACAGGAGAAATAATGAAGAAGCTACTATTTACTGAATTTTCATAGTATGAAGATCAGGGGGCACACTGCTGAAATTTCAGACAGAACCTTCAAATCCAGAACGTCATGTCTCTTACCTGAATGATATTATATAATGTTAAATATTAGTTTTGCTACAAAATCTGTGGAGTCTGAAAGTTAATGTGAGATTTCGAAGTATGAATAGACTAGAATATATCTGACGGAGGGTGATGGGCATAATCTCTAGCTGAGGAATTCTCTGAACAAAAGACAGCCAAAATCTATAAAATTGCCTGATTCTTGTGCTTCCTCCTGAATATCCA
Organism: Alaudala cheleensis; assembly: GCA_013398995.1. NCBI lineage: Eukaryota > Metazoa > Chordata > Aves > Passeriformes > Alaudidae > Alaudala > Alaudala cheleensis. Next base: position 87,646 of record VWYE01019479.1, on the reverse strand, counting down.
ACAATCATCGTCAGAGGCAGGATTTAAGGCTAGAGGAATCCAACACAACCATTGTTATATACTTGTATAAATATAGTAAAAGTTAGTGAAAGGAAAATGTGTCAAAACAGTGATTAACAAAAAAATACAATTTTTATGTCTTTTCATCTCTGTTATTTTTCTCAAAAGAAGGAAAATCAAAAGCTTTCTTCAATAAGCACTCAGGAGCGTCTCTTAGGTACAAAAAATTGAAACCTAAGCCTTAGGAAGAAAATAATAAAGATTTGTGCAATTGAAAGAGAAGGTCTTTCATAGCAGAGCTTGAGGGTACCTCAGTAAATATTAAATCACAAATTTTAGGCAAGATTATTTCCTAGCACACTTACCTCCATAAAAGAAAGCACTAGGTTACTTTACCCATTATCTGCTGAAAGGAGTGTAATTTCATCCCTGTAGTTTTAGCCTTCTCATTAATCAAGTGATTTTTTTTTTTTGGTTGGCTTTTGTTGTTGTTTTTGTTTGTGCTTTGAATTTATCATCAAGTTCAAGCTATTATTCCATTGGCTGGATAGACCAGGGCAGATGATATGAGGTAGTTTACATTTAGGATAAAGACCAACCTACTGTGATTTTTTTTATACAAAAATAAGCTAATTGAAGGGTCATGAGGCAGACAAAAGCAGATATTTTATCCTATAGTTCACGGTTCAGAATTCTTTGCTTTACTCCTGGTGTCCCTTGCACAATACTTGAATGGTTTTTCAAGATATTGCTCAGGGCATTACAAAATTTGTATATCAAGTCTCGACTTCTGGCATGAGTTAAAATTCATTTCTATAGTTGTTATGAATGAAAGAAAATAACTGCAGTTAAATGTACCAATGCAGACAATGTGCTATCTAATTGGTTTTTGAAAAATCCTATCTGCCTATTAAGATGAACGAATCACTCTGTAATTGGTATGAAAGCACAACACTGAGAAAACCGAAAAGGATTTTAAGGTTTGTGCATCATTTGTATTTCCAAGGTGTTCCAAGGTATTTCTAATTATGAAAAAGAGAGTGTTCGAGAAAAAAAAAAAAGAGCAAAAAAAAAAAAAACCCACAAAAAACAAAAAACCAAATCCCATAGCTTCATACAGAAATAAAAATATGGGGAAAAAATAAAAGGCAAAAGTGAATAAAATGTGAAGTTCAGCAAAATAAAAACATAAAGAATACCATAGTGCTTTGTCTGTGACCCATGTCATTCTACTATCTCTTAGAGACTCCTACCTCAGACTCTAATAAGTCAAGTTTTGGTCATGCCTCACATTAATAATGTAAGTGTCATGGCTGAATACAAAGATCTGTGTGCCCTAGGTTCCCCTTAAAGTAAATGTGAAGTTGTATCTGAAGCTTGTACTTTCAAATTTTGATGTCTGAAATAAGTCAAGGTATTCAAACCAGAAGGAATGTGGGATACTTATCTTGTGTCTTTTAAGATGAAGTCCAATATTGTATTGCAGAAATTTTCACAACTTCTCTGTTGTAAAATACCTTTTTCAGGGCCTTACCATCCTCACAGCAAATAATTTCTTCCATTTTATGTCTTGATTGTGGTTTTTTATTTAAATCAGCTGAAGACATGTGCACATACCCAGTCCAAAAAGCATCAGAAATGTAGAGTTCTGGCTCTCTCTCTTCCCAGACAAGATTTTAAGGTATTAGCTGGGGAAATCAGTATCAGTATGGATGAAAATCAGTTCCTGTTGACTCAGTGTTGGCTATTAATAGATCATATTGCTGAGTCATATTTCAACAACAGGAAATTGGTTGGGATTTGCATAAAAACATTGTGAAAAACAGCAGAAGGAAAGAAGAAGCTTTTGTAATCATTCAAGGCTTGGAAACACCTGATTCAAATGATACAAGGCGCTTGTAATATCATCTAATTCTTATGAATGGCAGATGAATAAGCCCAGGATGTTAGAAAGAGGAAGAAAAATTACAGCTTTTCTATTTTAGAGAAAATTAAAATGCCTCCACAGCAACAAAAGTTATAGTTGGTGCAGTTATTTATATTTTCTGGAGAGAAAAATACAAAATCAGCACAATACAGGTGGAACCCAAGGTGAAAAAGAAATTCTTTTTTTGGAGCATAGAGAGAAAATCATAAATAATGCTTTACATTTTTTCCACTTTCTCCTTGGCCTTTTCTTCTGCCATGTCTGGGACACACTTAAAATTTGTGGGTTTTTATTTAAAAGATTGTTTCCAAAGTCCAAATGCATTTTTTGTCCTGGTGTTCCACCATACTTTGAAAATCCTTCTTCTAATGTTTGCCGCAGAAGGGAATATCTTTAATAGTACTTTGGAAGTCAGTTCTTCAGAATGGCTGAGGTGGAAGCACCTTGCCAAATAAGACATATATATATATATATATGTATAGGCTGTCAAGGTAGAAGGAAATACATATTAAGTTTCAGCCTACTGATTTTCTTTCTGCAAAATAGCATTACTTTTGAAGAGAAGATACATTGTTGACAACCACAAAATTGTCCTCATCATCAATTCATGGGAGGGATCACAGTCAGGAAAAGCTGCAATGAAAATTCTTCCTTAAATTAATTAAAATAAACGGCTGTGTTTCCATTGATGTGTTGTTACAGGTTAACACAGCTTGGCTTTTAGTTAAAGAGGAAAGAGTTCCCTGTAAGGACCTTGAAGTTTCCTTTGGAAAGGACGGGAACCTATCAGGGGCCAATTTTAGATATTGGCACAATGTATAACCTATTGAGGAAGCTGGATATGCTTTTGTGGATACAGATATAAAGTTGAGCTGAGCCAGGGAATTTCTCTTTACTTCTGGCCTTGGGAGCAGTAAGTGGCCCTGGCTCCCTCCTTGAGCCGGGAGGAGGAGAGTAACGCTGTCCCGGCCGGATTGGGCCCAAGTGGCTGCTTACATCTGCCACTAAAGCCACAGCCTGGGAGGCCTGGAAGGGCCAGGACTGTCCCCCAGCCCCACAAGGGCTCATGCAGCTGAGACCAAAGGTGGCTCTGCAGCCGGGGAGGTGGCCCCACAGCAACCATCACCCCCAGGATCATGGCACAGCCTGCAACACGGTCTGAAATACCACCTTTGGACATGGCTCAGGAAAGGCCCATCATGCCCTCTGCAGACCTGGGAGAATGCTAACTCTTTCCTTGCACAGATGAAACTTGCAAAGCACTAATCTTCCTCTGAGTGAGAGAACAGCCACAGTGGGGACATGTAAAGAGATGATATGAAGATATCGAAGTCAGTGAAGGAAGAGTTACATCTTAGATGGAAGAGATGAGAAGATGTCTTGGTTTTAGGCTGAAAGTCCTTTGTGAGCTAGGGTAATAGACTGTAATATGCTAGAACACCTCATTAAATCATGGAAAAAATATGCATTGGGGACATGAGAGTATTTAAACTGCAGATATAATAAGCAAAGGCATTTGTGATGGATTAAGTAAATATTGAAATAGCTGTGATCTTATGAGAAGCTTGAACAGAGAGAAAGAGAGAGATGAGATGAAGATGAGGATCTGCCCCTATAAAGAGAAAAGATCTCTGTTCCTAAAGATGAAGAAACCTTTGCTTTTGGAACTGTTCATCTCTAAAATGATACCCCATGAGTACATGGCCTATATGCAGCAGTGGGAGGCTGTGTAATATGGGAGGGACTTCACAACTGCAGATTTCCCAGGTGGTGGTTTTTGTGGGAATCAAAGGCCACAAGAAGACGGTTCTTGTCTTGAGGGAAGTTTCCATGGTAAACCAAAAGAGACACCTCTCTCTAAATGAACTGAAGAAAGACTATTTTATAAGTGGTAAACTGACCTAAAGGTCCAAGTTTTGACTTTATATGTTGTCTGTGAGAAAGAAAAGAAGCTGTTGGGGGAGAGGAAAACTGTTTTAAAGGTTTTATTCTGATTCTTATACTTTTTTTTCTTTCTTGTAGTTTTGTTAATAAACATGTCTTTATACCTTTTAAGTTTGAGCCTGCTTTACTTCTCTCTTAATTCTATCTCACAACAGAAAAAGAGCAAATAAATGAGTAGACACTCAAGCACTACACATAATTCAGGAAACAGAAACTGGTGAACATGAAACCACTACATGTGTTTTGGCTTGGGTTGGCTTTGGAGCTGCCTGTAAACAATCCAGACCTTTCAAGAACCAGAACAAGTGCAGGTATTTCAGAAGATCTTGTCAGCCCTTCCTCACCTTTAAAGTGAAAATCTGGTCCTATTGCCTTTGAAGTTAATAAGAGAGAACAGATACTTTTCCAAAAATATGATTAATCCAAAACCAAAAAGCTATGACTTTTCTTCTTAGTAGGCTAAAAAAAAAAAGGTCATCACAGGAGTTTCTAAAAATACTTCTCCAAATGTGTTGCCAATAGGAGAAGAGGAAAACACAGACATAAAAAATTTAAGCATATTATTTGTTTTAGTTAAAGAATAAAGCAAAATGAATTTTAAAGGAATTAAAGAAAAATACAGTTTTTGACATTCTTTCAAAATATTAGGTATTTTATTCTGGCTCAGTCCTTCTCTGGAACCCCTTTAGAAACTACTTATGCTCTGCCCTTCCCTGCTTTATTTTGCCCCTGGGACAAATAGCTTTCCTTCATCCTTAGCTGCTGAAGAAGACTAAAGCAGATCAAACAACTTACTTGCTTTCTTTTTTTTATAACTTTCTAGCTGTTCTGCCTGGTGAATCCCTGATCAGCCCTACAAGCTGTTCTCTGATCCTTTCCAAATTACTTTATTGCCAAGGTGACAAAACAATTCTCCTCCATGGGATTTAACTTATTGTCAGAGCAATTATGTTTAAGTGATACATTTTAAGCCAGTAATACTTCTGTTAGCCCTGGATCAGAACCCTTTATGAATTTTAGTTAAGGTTCAGGCTAAACTACTGCAAGAAAGCAACTATTGTCTTTGCAGTAAAAATAAAGTTTGCAATTTGTCAGACAGTAGCAGAACACTTAGTCTCAAAAATGAAATCCACACACTGTGCAGATAATGTCCTCAAACTGTTGCACTAACTGAGTAAAAGCATATTATTAAGGTGAGTGGTTTATTTTCAGTCATTGTTTCAGGACAAGGTCTCGGGCAAATATTATGTTGGAGAACAAAATCAAGGGAAGATTATGGCTACCAGCTGAGACGGGAGCAATACAGCAAACACAGGATTGATACTTTCTGATGGAAACAGTTCCTGTTTCACTACACACTCATTCCTTTTGTTAAAGCAAGAATGATTCTGTAGCAACTATAAAGAAGAAACAGAGAAAAGCTCATAAAATGCTGCTAATAAGCTCAGAGCCAAGATGTGATACAAGTATCATTAATATTCACTATTCATTTTGGTCTAGTAACAGGGGATAATGAATGAGATGTCCGGGCTTGGGGGGGCCTCTACTTCTCCCACTAACAGAGTGCACAGGGAGCACTTTGGGAAAGAATCCCAGGGAACTTCAGGGGCAGAAAAAGTTTCCATAATATCTTTTTATAAGGAAGAATGGGCTGCTGTCTCATCCATATTTCAGCTTCAGTATAAAAATATCCTGGAGGGCACTCATTGAATTTGGGCCACATTTCTTGTGAAAAAGTTATACTCCCTGAATTTTCTTTTTTTTTTTTTTTTGTTTTGGTTTGGTTTGGGGTTTTTTTGTTTGTTTGTTTGTTCCAATAAACCTTCTATTTGTCTCCTAGAAAAAACAGCAGAATTCATTCCCATCAGTGGGAGGGTGCTTGGCTATCTCCAGGAAAACAGGGCTCAATCATGTAGAATGGTGATCTGGAAAGAAAAATGCCATCACTCTAAATGTTCCCCCATTTCCTCCTTCTTCCCACAGCTTTATTTGCTGAGCATGATGCCATATGGAACATCTCTGTGAACATCCTTGGGGTCAGCTATCCCTCCAGCTGCATCCCCTCCAGCTTCCCTGCAATGGAGCAAGAGGCAAAAAAGGTCTTGATTCTTTCTAAGAACTGCTCAGTACTCAGAAAAGACATCCCTAAAATATCAACACTGTTTTCAGCATAAATCCAAATCATAGCTCCATACCAGGTACCATGAAGAAAATTACAGTATCCTAGGCAAAAACAACACATCTTCGAACACTCAGTAGTTTTTTGTCCCTCCCAAAAAATAATTTTCATGTTTTCCTGTGAGGCAGTCATTTCACACTGTAGTGAAAATATGCCTTCAATCTTTGATTTTTATTTGTTTCTAGAAAATGCTTCGTTTTCACCTGTCTTGTTTTATTTTTTTCCCCACTATCTGGCTGTAACATACACCAGTCTTCTTCCCACGCAGATGTTTGGAGGTAAAAGTCTCTTGCGTATTTATGTGGTATCTAAAAAAAGGTCTTACTCATGGCTGAGTCCATTGTCACTTCTGTAATTCAAATAATCATTATAATACATGTAAAGGCAGAAGAGAAATTTAGGTAATCTTTCTTGAACTCAAAAAGCGACGAAAACTGTAAGCGCTGCCATCATTCTTCCCCATGTGTGCAAGTCCTAAAGGTAAAAATTGGTATAAAAGGGAAATGTTACATCTATGGGTTTATGTTACATTATCTGGCCAAATAAACCTTTCATTGCTTCTGAGAGTGCTAAAACAATTGTAAAACTGTGTTAGTTACCATGCTGTTTGAGATCTCTCTTGTGGCTGTGTTTCTATTCGATTTCCATTGTTTTAACAAAATCACAATTTTGATATGTGGAAAAAAGGAAGTAAAAAAATATATGTAAGATTAAATTTGTATCTTTGTATGAACTAGAAATATCTTGTTCATTTAATTGAAGATTATTTCACAGATCATCTAATGAATGCAAAGACAATTCATTTTTCTGTGATGAGTGATCTGTATTCATTTTTGAAATGCCACCTAAACCCTTTTCCCTTTCCATTTCAAGGACATTTTCAACATCTGTAGGACTCAACCTTTTATCATAATTTCATGCTGGGAAGGTACAAAGGATTGTCTGAGTCAATAAAAGACTATTCAGGATAACAGACAAAACTTTATTAACTCAGTGATGATAAATCTTATTTAAAAGACAGAGATTATTTGACCTGAGTGTGTTAACTCTTTAACAAGATGTGTGATTTAGTTAATATGCACCATAGGAGCTAGTGATCTCCTCCTTGTGCAACAATCTTCTTTTATAAACCTTCAGTAAGATATACTTGAGAGGACTACAAATTTATCAGCATTCTGTTAAGACTTCTGGAAAAGAATTGCACTGTCTCACTGTCCAGCTACATTCCAAATGGAAGATATCTAAAATGGATGAGCAGTACCTTATAAATTAAACATGATATGAGTATAGTAGTGGCAGAACTCACAAAAGCTTACCAGCCTGATTTCCATCTCAAAACTACATAGGGATACATTAAATTCCACAGATTAAGTGCTAATGGTTCAAAGCACCTTTCATTGCAGAAAAAAATATTCTACAGTTGTCAGAATGTACAATTTTACATCTCCATCTGAATTGGCTCAGCGATGTTAGAGCCATTATAGTTTTCTAGAAGAATCACTGGTCACCTCAGAAGAGCCTGTTCTTGTGTTAAGGTGTTAAATAGTCACATGCATGTTCTAAATACTCAAGAAACTTTTAATAATAAGTAAGAGTTTATTAATTTACTGAAAAAGCAAATGACTCAGACATACAGCAGTAAAAGATGAGAGAACACAAAAAATGCATACCACTGCCATGTGTGGGCTAAAGTAGTGATTTATAGAGCTGCAGAAAGGAGAGTAAATTTACTACCATTCTGTATATTGACTGCTCTTGGCATCTGCACAGAGCTGCAATAGGCTGGCATCAGTCTGAAAAGCAGTAGTGAAGTTAATTCTGTGCGTATCCACATGCCCAGAGGATGGGCTGACTGTGTGATTTTCAAGAGATACCAGTAAAATACCTATCTGTTCTGATTGCATAAACTACAATTTCCTCCTAAAAGCCAGAGACAGTTGTGTTTAAGTTTTCTCAGAGCTTTCAAATTACGTGTTTAGTGGGACTGTGGGGTTTTATTTCCTCTGGAAGCAAGGAGTAATTTATTTGCAATCACAACAAAATATCCTTTATAAACAAGAGTGATTACAAACCCCAAAGGTTTGCCTCTATTCTATTGGATGATACAGAGAAGACAAGATTTTAAAAAGTTGTGACATCAATATGTTTATGATCTATTATTTTATCTAATGCAATCTGAGATTTGCATAGTATTCAGGAAGTAATCAAATGAGATGAATGGGGATGCAACAGATAAGAAAATAAGATGACAAAGCTAACAGAGCCCTGCAGAAAAATGCAAGGCACTAGCCAATGCCTAGAAAAGCAATGAGTATCAGAAGAAATTTCATCAATGACTAATGAAGACCAATCACCCAAGTCACCTTGTAATCCTTTCTCTTTGTGATTTTAAAATTTAAGTAACAAATCCAATGCTTGTGAGGGATACTGCTGTCACATTGAGAAAAACTAATGGACTGAAATACTGATTGACCACAGTAAAAAGCTGGGTAACTTTTTCACTTCAAATTTAATTGCATTTCCTTTACACTTTATGCATTATTGTGATGATTTATATGTCAGAGACTTAAGCACATTTAGTGTAGTCAGTTTCTCTCTGCTACCAAAATTCTGCTTTAGTTACATTTCTGTGCATCTTTCATACATTCACCTTCAATGGGTCTATCTATATTTTTAATGTGTGATGATATTCACTTCTAAAAGACATAGAGGGTTAAAAGTTCACTGGCAGGAGTAATCTCAGTAAAACCAGGACCCAACTCATTTACAGCAGAACTTCCATGGAGTAGTGATAACATTTTCATAGCATCTTCATAGGCTTCTCAGGAGCCCTTGGTGTTTCTTACAGTGAAGAGTTTTGTAGGGCTCCTGAGCCTTCACTAAATAGAAACGCCTTCACTTGCCCTTCAAACATCTTAAATTTGAGTTGTGAAGGGTGCTGGGCTGAAGCACCAAAACCCCAGAAGAACATGACCTCATGGTGTCATTGAATATCAATTTAACAATATTTTGAATAATATGTTTAAGACAAGTTTTAGTGTCTTTTAGGGTGACTATGCACTCCTCTAATATAGTCAAGCAAATAGATGAATATATTTCCTTTATTACTTTCTCTCTATTCTAAAAGGGTGTTTCAGCTTCAACAATTTTCTGCAGACTTCATATTATTAACTATTAAAAAAAGGATAATTTTTAAGTTATTTTGTTAAACTACACAAAGTTATTTAATGGGTTTTTATTTTAAATTACTGAACATTTTCACTAGAGTTCAGTTGTAGGCATGATCAAAAATATTTTCTTGAATTTTATCTTCCATCCAATATTATTTCCTTGAAAATAGATTTCAAAAGAAAAAAAATGATCTGAATACTATATGAAAAATAATTATTAACAAACTATTAACTTATAAATCAGATTTTCAATATCCCTGTACTGAATATCTATACTTTTGTCATTTTGCCACCAGGGTTGTACTATACAGGTTTGCCATGCGTTGTACTATTCTTAATTATCTCTATAAAGAAGACAGATGGCCTGTGTTTTATGAGCTCTCAGCTTTCTTCCCCCTTGACTGACCATGCATGCCAATATTCACAAATTACAAAACTTATACTCTCATTTTCCTTAATTAGCCTCAAGTAAAAATATATCATGGCTTTGGACCCTTCCTTTCTTTCTTTTTTTTTTTTTTTTCTACTCATACAACATCAAATTGCTTTTAAAAAAATCTCAGACAGACTTCAATTTTTATAAGAAGGCCCTGGAAAGTCTATCAGTCTGCTGTGTCTATAGTATCAAGTATTGCAAGAAGTAATACTTTTGTAGCCAATGCACTTCACATACTGCTCTTTTACTGCAATAACTAGTGATATTTACTGTACTCAGGGAAACAATCCATCATTAAGGAACTTCTGCTAGTTTCCTTTAGAAAATACTCTTTTATACACTCTTTTCCATTGGACATGCTCCATCATATTGCGCTGAATATAGGTTCTTGCACCATGAAAACACAGATAAGTGTAAGCAACTCTAACGTCAATGTGATTTAAATATCTGCCTGCAATAATACAGAGATTAAAATATTTCAGTGTAACATATTTTAAGATAAATCACTGCTGTTTAATCGAGTTCTGTGTGAGCTGTCCATTTAAAATTCTGTACCTTAACTTTTAATAGTGTATGGTTTTTGTTTTCTGCTTTTCAATGAGAGGTGTAACTGTTTGGTTTCTGGGTCTACAGGAGGAATGGTAAACAGACACCAAAGATGAATACTGGGGGGTTTTTCACTATTTCATATATAGCAAAATAGTAGCTTGTCATGTTCATTCTTTTGCTATACTTGCAACTAAAATAACAAGCAGTATGGTTGTTATGAATAAGTGTAGGATGTACATTTGATTGTAAATGAAGGATCATTATGTAACTTTCACATCAAATAAAAAACTTACAAAAAGAAAGCTTCTGTATTTTTAGATAGTTAAGCAAGCTACTCTATATATATACACCACCCGCAATTAACCCATTTGCCTCGGTACAATAATGTTCATTCTTTTAGCGCATGTAAATTGCTTTTCCTTCTTCATTGAGTGAGTATGATCTACCCTCTTGACTATGTGTCCCTTCTTCCTCATGTACAGTGAAGGCTATGCCTTCCCATGTCTCTTTCTCAGGCTTCTGTAACTCTTGGCCTCTGCTTCTGCTCTGCCTTCAATCTGTAGCAGTGCTTGGGAAACTTCTGTTATAAAAATAAGAACAAAATCCTTTCATAGGCAGAGAAGATTCATTCTCCTCATACTAACTAAATAGCCTCTGAAAGTCATTTTTTCTCCCACTGGTCTGAATCACCTACTGTTGTTGTAAGACAGAGGAATGCCAACACACCTGAAACACTTTCTCATTCTCTCCAGTCTTTTTATAATTCTGTAACCACATTGAATGGGATTTTGACCTGGCTCCAATTTTACAACTTTACACTCACCCTCAATCTATTCTGCTATTTTTTGGAAAAACAAAATAAAAACTGTAATTGAGACTACTTTGTCAATAGGAAACCCATTATGTTTGCTCCATTGCAATCCTAACTATTCCAAGTGATCTTTAATCTGCAATTCTTTGCCATGATAGCCCAGTGGGATTCCAAAAGGAGTAATTTGCTTTTTCTTATTAATATGTATTTGGGGAGTCTGTAATCCACACATCATTGACACATTAAACTCTGACTCAGTAACTTTGAGCTATTGCTATCTATTTGGTCCATAGTTGCTATATTTGGGAAAAAAAGACACTAAATAATTTATATATCAGTATATGCACAGCAGGTATATATATTTCAAATTGCTTTAAAAAATAGCTAGCATATATCAGTAATTTTTTTTCTTTAAGCCAAATGGACTATTTCATTTTATTCAAACAATTCAGTACTAATCCAAATTACAGACTACTTCTATCTGCAGACTGCTTTAAAGATTTATTAATCCAAAAAAAGTGCATAAAATGACAAAAATAATATTTCAACTGGAATAACTATAATTAACAGTGATGCATGCAAATGACTGAAATCATAAGGACATGTTTTATGACATGTAAAGTGAAAGTAGCCTCTGCTCAAGTCTAACTTGATTCCAAAAATACCTAGTGACAGACACTTTTCTAGTATTAAAAAAGAAATATAATGTTCACCTTAGCTAACTGTTCCTGGTTTTTCTCATTTTTGGACATAAATGCGTGTTCTGTTGCCACCTGGATCTTATGTGCTCCCTTCTAAAAGCACATTTTATTTGACACAGAATCAATGTATTTAAAAAGTAAAAAGAATCACTTTTTTTTTTTTTCAAATTTCTTAGTTTCTAACAGACCTACAAATCCCATAGTTATTTAGGTCTACTTTTTCCCAGCCCTTTCAAGATTATCTTGCAAAAAGGTAGTCCCTAACACCTGATGTCTTTTCCATGAATTAAAAATGGGCTAAACACTATTAATTTCAGTTCCTGTCTTAATGATTATATCATCTCCTTAAAAAAGAATTACAGTCCCTTTCCATGACACAGTGAAACACAGAAAAACTGGTCATTGCTAAGCGTTGTTAGAACTGGTCCTGTAGTTGTGAAACTGCACTTTAGTGAATCCATGATTGGCCACGTCACAGGCAGCAAAGAGAGCTCCAGGAGGCCACATTGAATAGAGGGTTTCTTAATACTTCCCTCCCCTGATTAGCACAGGAGGAAATTAGGATATTTACACTCAAAGGGGAAGGCACAAAATGGTTAATGTAATGTTAGTTTCATGTTGGGATAAGGAGGAAGAAATTATATCCATTGGGTTTGGTAGCGTAAGTTCTGCTGAATGGGACAGAGGAGCTGAAAATAGTGGAAGTCAATGTATCTGTAAGGGATGGGTGTGGATCCTTCAAGCAAAGGTTCAAAAGTTCCCTGCTCGTTTGTCTTGAAGAAAGGACAAACCAATGTCAGCACCCCTGCAGCGAAGCAGACCTTAAGATGTAACTGGAGAAAAAGGTTATCACCTTCATAGTGCATTCAGTATAGTAAGGGCTTAGCTATACTGGCAAGAACAGCACAAGTCTTTGGATGGCTTCAGCTTATTAGACTGCCAGGAGCTGTAAATAATCACTGAGGCGGCAGGAACTACTCACCCTCTACAGTTTCATTCTTTCTAGCTGAGTGTCAACAGTCATGGCTTGCTTAGACATTCCTGCATCAGGCAGGAACCAACCAAATTAAGTATTGATGATGTGCACACCTGCTCCACAACCCAACACTTTATAGGGCCAATTTCCCGCTCATATGTTCACCTTTCCTACAAGCCCTGGTTTTCACACACAGACACCTGAATTCATAGGCCAGATGAATATGAGGTCCAACCCAAAAGAATGATTTCTTCTAAGGAGATACCAAAACACACCAGATGTATTTGTGTGCAGGTCACCTTCGGCTGTTTGAGGGACAGGAAACAAACCACTGGGGGGTTTTTTCCAAAGAAGAAAAGAAAACTAGAGTATGAAAGCCAGAACTACCCTGCTTTCATGGTATGGATCTTCCTCTCTGGATATTTACTATTTGTATAATAGTTCTGCAGCATTACTGTACCCTTTTCATTCTCAGCTAAGGAATTTAAAGAAGATTATATCAGGCAGATCACGTGCACATCACATAAGAAAGCAAAAGCTTCTTTTCAATACACATATATTTTTAGTTTCTATTCTCTTCCTGCTGTCTAAGAGTTTTGATTCTTGTGTTAGAGGTCCAGTGCTGCTAGATATTTTAGAATTAGTAGTGAACTTGCTTTAGAGGGGGAAAAGAAAGTAATTTGGGTGTTTTCCTTGCATTTTAACTGTAAAACAATTGTGATGAAATAGATTAGTGTTCTTTAGTGTCTCTTTTCCAGCTGAATTCTCTCAAGGTGTTTCCATGCCAAGTGTGATCTTTTGTAATGCATGACCTTTCCCAGTTTACCCTCATATCATTTTCCTTGTAGCTACTAAAAATGCAATTTGTTTTGTTTTTTATTTTAAGGCAACTGTAAATTTAAATTTTCACCCTAGAAGACAGGAGTGAAATCTGTTTTCTAAGGACAGTGTTTAATTTCTCATTAGAAAAAGACTGATTAAGTTCCAGCATCTGCTGATTTAAAGCTTGAAAATCAAAACCTGGGTGGCTTTCTTTTCCTCAGACTAAACAGAATTATTGTTGACTGGATAATTAGCTATGGCTATTGTGTCTGAAACTGAAATATCTGCCTGCAGCTGCAGCTGAAAACCTTTTCTCTAAAATAGATTGATTCCAGGGTTAATTATCTTGGATTCCACACAGAAGTAAATTAAATCTGGGCCTGCAGTATTTTTAAATGTATAAATTTATTTTTTTTTAAATTTCTATAGTACACAGGCTCTACATCAAATAATTCAAGAGAGAAAGATGCAATCCTTCTTCGATCAAGTGTCAGGGTGGTCATTTCAAGTGACACAATGACACAGAATTTTATGGTTGCTGTTCAGTGGCTTAGACAAAATAGCAATTACAAGAGTATCTTAAAGAGAGTCACTCAAACAGAAGGCAAGCTTCATATCATTCTGCTGTTACTTTCCATTTCTTATCAGAGCACCTGTGAACCACATTCTGCTTCATAACAAGGTAGACTCTAGCTGATGTAGTGGTCTCAACCTTATAAAAACATGTTACTTGGACATCTGCATTGTGAAGAAATGAATTATTATTATGAATTGCAGCTTAGAAAGAATGTCCTGGAGAAAACAGATTAATAAAAAAAGGGTTAGAGTCATCATGGTTGTGAGCTGCACTGCTAAATGAGAGACATGAAGTCCAAGACTAACTGGCACACATCTGCACTGCTTAGGGCTAGTTTCCTTTAAGGCAAATTCCATCTGAAGATGGTTAGTGGAAGCAGACCAAAACTGATCTGTGGAGTGGGCCAACACCTAGGCAGACAGACCAAACCAGAGTCCTGTGTCAAAGCCTGCCTTTGCACATCAGTTTAGCAGTATGGACTGCCATTGCCAGGGATGTAAATTCAAATGGGAGAAAACCACAAGGCCTTACTAAATTTAAGCAGAAGATAGTTGAGGAATTACCAAAATTATTATATTTGTGGACATACAGTAAGAAACAATGCATACCATTTCACACTTCCTTCAGCTTTGCTCCTTACACAGAGCATCACAAAGAGACCCACGATTCCTCTATCTTGAACTAGACTAACTGGAGCTATAGGATAATGACTAGGCTGAAAGAAGCCAGAGAAACTTAGTATGTATTAATTTAGAGTTAACTTTCAGATATAGCCAAATACATTTCTAAGGAAGTGAGATCTTGGCTTTATTTTGCAGATGAAGAAATTACAAGTAATGCTGTAGTAGGAAGGAGTTAAATAAACAGAAATCTATAGAAACACTGTGTATTGGTTGGAAATCATTTTGAAAGAAATTAGCATAGTATTTATCAGCTAATTAAAAGAAAACCACTAATGACTACTCTTTTGGTTCTGACAGCCATTTTTATTATAGACATTTTTAGAGTTCCTTTCTGATAGAATTCAGAACACAAAGACACCTGTGTTTAGGCATCTGTGTATAGGTTTTTACAAGCAGTGGATATCTGGAATTTTTGTCAAGGATTTAAAACAACACCTGCAACACCAGCGAAAATCCATCCCAGCTCCTATTCCCTAAGGGTAAGAGTCTCCTCTGCTTCTCTTGTCATATTTACCAGTTTAATATGAATGCTAGGATGTCTCTTAAATGACATTAAGGTCTCAATTAAATTATCTCAATCTAGCATCAAGTGTTACTTGATGTGCCTTTTGTGTAACCTGAATGACACAGGTCACCTATGTTTAGCCAAATAAGTCCCACCTCCAAATCTCCTAGGTGTAGGCAACTAAACCAAGCCTCTTGCCAATACAGTTGATGGAGCCTGTATTTTTGGCTGCTACTGCTGCTGACTCTTGCAGTCTCTAAGAACAAGTCCTGAGAAGTGTAGCACAAAGATATCTGTGTGCAAATAATCTCTATATACAGCAAACTCAGTAGAAGACCATAAAACAAGAAATTCAACGCTTGAGAGAAATAGCAGTAGCAGAGATTGTCTTCTCAGATAACGTAAACACCAAAAACCCAGACTTAATACCATGTACACCTGTAATGTAGCGAAAACTAGTACGACTGGGGCCACTAGAATACTCTTCTACTATAACAATAATAAAGCGAAATAACATAAAAGAGACTGTGCTAGATATAGCAAAGAAGCTCCGAGCATATACAGATACCGTGCATAGTCCAACACATGTGAGAATTACAGCTGTAGAAACATACATGCAGACATTAAAAGACAAAGTAGAAAAGAATCACCAGAAACTCAGAGAAGAGATTAAAGAGATTAAAAACAGCTTTCTCCAAATCTCAGCAGTACAGATCACAGGCATCAGTACAGTACAATGGTATCAATCAGTACAATGGTATGCATTGTTTCTTACTGTATGTCCACAGGCAGCAGTACAGCACACAGGCATCTGGTGTTGTTTAATATATCCTGAGGTGTCCACAATGTCTCTTGTATGCCCCAAGGTATGTCTGCAGCTGTAACAACCCAGATGACAGATCCCCATGTTTAGTCAAGTGAATAGAGCTCCAAAGGGCTATTACTCTCACCCTAAAACAGATATCTGGTGACTGGACAGTTGAGTCATTACCTAGGATGCATTAATTGAACTGGACATGGTTGGGCTTCCATTGCCAAGGAAAGTCACCTTGTGCTACCTGCAATACCCAGCAGTACTCATGGCATATGCATGGGACTGGCCTTTTGATCCAGCTAAACATACAGATATTTGCATGTGGACAGCTCTATCTAGGTGTCTCAAGCTGCAAACTCTATCCTGCTCTGTACAATGCTTAATATTGGACATTTTTTAATATATAAAGTATAAAATTTAATAATTTGGATCACAATATTAATGAATTTGAATTATAAGCAAATGTTTCTCTTGTCTTCCATTATACAAACAGGTGGAGAAATCTTAATATTATTAAAATTGCTCCTGAATAAAATGTTAAATAATTTTCTTTTGTAAGAGACCTTTTTTCTTTTTTTTTTCCCGTACACAGCTGCATTTTATGAATGCAATCAATTATAGTCTTTCTAAAGTAATTTCTAAATCACTACTGGATGAACTTCAAAAATCAGCCTTGCAATGGTACATAGTGTGAATGTAATTCAAGTGAAACTGTGCTTAGAAAACTGACTTGAAATATATGTGCATGATAATAAAGAGGCAGTATTAATTCAGCTTTGGATGGTGGTATTGCAATATGCTGGTATCATGCATGTAGTATAGTGAAATATGCTAGATAGAAAAATGAATCTTTATTTAAGTTTTTGTCATGTCAAAAATTATTTGTTTGTACAATTTACATCATGGTGATACAAATTATTTTATCATTCAGTGGGTAGGATTAAAGTCACATTACAAAGCTGGAATTTGCTGTCTGAGAAAAAGATAAAATTTTTTTAAAACCCACATATTTTACACTCCAGTAGTTGCATAATACATGAACAGTAAATTAAAAAAAAAATTAACTTCAGCAAGGAATTTCTTTCCCATGGCTTTATAGATACCAACATAAATAAATTACTTTGCATGAGCTTCTTCTCACATTTCAAAAAAACCCATGAACAATGTTGGTATATCTTCACTGCATTAAATCTCCAAAGAGACACCAGTGAGTGTGAGCATTCTGTACAAAATTCTGTGTGTTTGAAAGATCCTTAGTAGGTGCTAGATAATTTTACAGAAAAACAGTGTATTTTTAGAAGCAAACTTCATTAGTATGAAAGTGGATGCGTACACTTGATTTCCATGAGCGTATTCCTACCACTCTTGTCTTTGAAGTCTAGATAAGCGTTAAAAACTAAAATTCCTATTTTCTCTGACATTTTGAAAACTGTGACAAAATATTTCTTCACCTCTTCTTGCTATCAAAGCTGCTAAAGAAATAAAAACCAAGAATTTGCAACAACATACATGAAATTAAACATTCTTCAAAATATTTCAATACATGTTTCAAGTAAATGTATTCATTTTCTTTGCTGGGCATAGCAATCTTCCTTCAGAATCAGAGTCACAGGGTAAATTTACTTCTTGCAAGATTGTGCAAGCAGTACTTTCAATGTGTTTTAACATGATTTAGTCTTGCTTCCATGAAGAGAACATTTACATAGCTCCAAAATAGAATTGTTAATAGGTTTTATCCAAACATACTAGATAGGATTCAGGGGATGCATATGAAACAACATTCTCCTTCTGACAAGGTGAATTGACTGAAGTTTCAGATTACAATTCTCAGTGCTGACCCTAATTCTGGTATTTAAGGACTTTTCCTAAGACTACTTTACCAATTTTCACTTCTTCAAGGAGAACATCAAAGTGTTTCTATCCAATTCAGGAGCTTCATTTTTTTATTAGCTCACATTTCTTAGATTTCTGCCAGATCCAGTAAGAATATGATTATCATTTTCTTGAAACTTCTTTCCCTGGCGTTACATTATCAATATTTTTAAAAGTAACATATGGAGTACATATTATTTTTTTTCATTTATAAGAAAATCTTATGGCCACCTTATGCCATTACTTCAATGTAAAGCAATGTAAAGAAGAATGTAAACTCACAGAACTCAGAATGCAAATGAAAAGCCAAAATAATGTGTTTAACATTTTCTAAGTTTTTGTCTGACCTTTTACTAATCATTCTCTATCATTTGTTAGATTTCATTAGATTTAGCATCAGACACAAAATGTTTTATTAATGACATATCCAGGTGCTATTCTTGATTTGAGATATTCAAGCAATTTGTATAGGCTGTCTGAATATTCAGCAAAGTATGCAGTGCACAAGAGCTTAGAATTCATAAGGAAGTTACTGAAATTAATATGCAGAGAGCCACACACCTTGTTTTTAAGCAGTGGGAAAGCCATTTCTTTTTCCATTATATTTCCAGATAATTCTCAGTATTTGATACTGTGTTTGTCTTTTTATCCACTACTGAATTTCCAAGGAAAGGCTTCCTCACCATCTGGCATTCTTTCCCCATATCTCTGAGGAGAAAGGCAATGTTTGCAGTCTCTCATCTTCTGATTTTCCCTCCCTAACCAGCATCCATTTCTTGGTATGAAATAATAGTGCTTCTGGGGAAGATGAAATGGAACAGGAACACCAGATGAGGAATGGCTAATGAATATGGCTCAGAAAATATCTTAGAAACAAAATAAATGATCTGGGAGACAGAAAAATGAGGATCCCATTGGCTTTTTTTTTTTTCTCTTCTTCTGGGGAAGATCATTCTCTGCTCCTGATTTATAACTCCCTGCTTTCATTGGAACATCTCTGTGGCAGAATTAGAGTAGCGTGAAAGAGCCTTGTATATTAAAAACCTTGAGTTCAACATACTGATAAATACTGCAATAAAGTTAATGTTTGTTCCATTTCTGGTTCTACTATAGAAAAGTATAATTATCTCTCTTAGCCTTAACATTTCTGGGTTTTGTAATTCAATTTATTTTGTTTACATCAAAAAACAGAACTAGCATAATTACCAGAAAAGTAGCTTGAAAGTATTTGTATTTGCATAAATAATAGTTGGGTCTTACAGTATCAAAAATTGAGGATTATAAAACAACCCATCACCAAAATGGTCATCCTAAATTACTGACCCTACCAATCATTATTCACCTTGTCATTAAAACAGGAAACCCTCTATAAAGAGAGACATTTCACACCTCTCAGGGTGATTGTTTCAAGATTACATTACTCTAATGCACCTCATACTTTTATGAGCATGAAAAATATGATTAAAAAGATGGGTATTTCGTTTCCAAATGAGCCTTCCTAATGTACCACATTCCTCAAAAAGAAGAAAGAGTTCAAAGTGTTGTATGAAAGGCAAAAGAGTGTGACTGGAAAAATCAGTCAGGTAGGATTTAATGACCTGAGCAGAAAAGGAGAGAATGAAAGGCATGATGGCATAATATGGAGGAAAAATCTGAAAAAAAGCCTGATAAGAGCAAAAATGGCAGGCAGTACCAGCTCCAGCAGTAGTAAGAAATTTTCAGTTTAACATCTAATTAGAGTAAATCTAAACAGAACAATGAATGCTGTGCCATGAAGACATACCTGTGCTGACAAATTCGTTTGTTTAATGGAAGCAATACTGTTGAATTACCTTCACTCGAGCTAATAAACCTCATTACTCTGTAGAAGTTGTTTGTCCCAGGGGAAAACTATATAAATGCAGTTAGATAGAAGGCAGTGCAAATGCTTCTGTCAAAACAGGTAAGGCAACAGGACAAGACAAAAGGCATGAATGAGACAACTTAGAGGCCAAGGCACTGTTGTTCCTTTTGACAGAAAAATTTCTTTCGACAGAAAAATTTCTTTCGACAGATAGTTTTGGGAAATACAGTCCCAGTAATAACCAGTACAGAGGATAAGAGGGGTGTGGGTGCACTAGAGAGTGCCTCATTTTACTGTATAGTAGCAGTTGTGTACAAAACTCTATTTCCTTAGCTGAATTCACTCACACTGAATTCACCATTTAGTGGGGGTTTTCCAGCAATCCTAATTGACACAATGTTATTTCTCTTATTAAAGGCAGCTCGACATAGAATTTCTTTATTTCAGCCATTTCAAAGTCATTAGTAATTTGTTTCTCCATCTCATTTATTAATGGACCTACTTTAGACTGGTACCACTTTTTTACTGATACATTTACACAAGCATCTCTCATTCTCCTGGCACAACCTCATTAAGGATGAGATAGTGCACTTGGATTACAGACAGTAATGAGGGGTATTTTTAAGCTTACAGCCACTTTGTAAGTTAAGTTTATACTGTCAGTCAAGCACAGATCTGTTCAAATTCAGACATGTCATTGCTCATGACTGAGACCTAGCTCAGTCTGAGGTTTTGACTATATTCAAGAACACCCCAAAGGGAAAGTTTCAGACACCTCATGGTATGATCAACCACCTTACTTTTCCTTCAATTTTTTGCACATGGTGAGAATGTTCAACAACTGGTATTTTCAAAGAATAATGTTATATAGTGATTTGATCTAGTCAGTATCTATAATACTCCTGAACAGGTAACTTGTTCTTCATAGGCCAGTTAATTTCAGACAGCTGCTATTTGCAAAGAAGGAAGGAGATAACCCTCATTTCATAGAGATTCAAGGGCTGGGATCTTGCCAGAGACTACAAAATTCCTATTCTCTCTGCTGCTGTTTTAGATAAAACTCTATCTTAACACCTTTTCCTCTATGACCGTATTTATTACCACAGGAATGATCTGACCTCCACAACTTTTAGCAGCTCCTCTGCTGGTTGGCCTGAAGTTCAAGAACCCATTTAGGACAGAATCCAAACTACTTCTATTCCGGTTAGGCCTCTTCCAAAGTATTCCTTCCTGGTTATCCTAAACAAGACTTTTGTCTTTGAGATTTTTTTTTTTTTTTTTATATCAAAGGTCTGGAACTGAAATATACTATACTATTATATTACATGATTTATAGATTTATTGAGTCTTTGATATTTACTCTTGTCTTAGGTTGCAATGCAAGATGTAACCAAAAGTATGTATTCTATTTGCCATCCATGGAAACCGGTTGGGGAGGTGTTTTTTTTTCTTTATCTCTTTAACTCCAGGAGGGAGAGGGTAGGGTACTAATGGGGCAGTGCTCCTTATCTCTTCCATGACCCGTCCTCCCTCCAGGGGATATCTGCTGTTAATGGGCCATCAAGTCTTACTGCGTGACTGATAAAATTACATCATCCCATTGTGAGATGCTCCACCCAGTGGGAGGAGCCAAACATTCCCACCTGGATAAAACCTGAGAGTCAGAACACCATGATAGCCTTTTTTCCACTGGATTCCAGAGGAAGACTGGACCCACCTCATCACCACTAGACCCTCAGAAGGAAACTATACCCTTCTACTGGATCATCTCTGCTCCAGGAGAACTTCATTGGACTCCTACCAACAACCTGATCAACAGGGCATCAGGTTGTATTCTGACTCTTGTCAGTGTTTTCTTTTTGTTTTGTACTACTGCATTTTTATTTTTAATATTCTTAATAAAGAACTGTTATTCCTACTCCCGTATCTTTGCCTCAAAACCCCTTAATTTCAAATTTATAAGAATTTGGAGTGGGGGAGGGGGTTTACATTCTCAATTGCAAGGGAGGCTCTGGCTTTTCCCTGGCAGATACCTCTCATTCCAAACCAAGACACTCCTCTAGAAATTAATTGAGTTTTTTTGTAATCTTACTAATGTTTCAGAAAAAAAAAAAGAACAAACAACTATATAGGAGCCCTGTAGAAATACTGAATAGGAAAAAATGTTGAGTTGGAATATACTTCTGGATACCTTCTTGCCTAATCTCTCACTCACAGCAGCACTGTTGCCAGCACAAGACAAGTCAGCCATGGTTTTGTCTTGTCTTTTGTTTTGTCTATGGTCCCTCTGGTATTTTCTCCCAGATCAGAATTTTCTGTTTTACCCTTAAAATCAGATAGAAACAACAATTTAAACCCTGATCTTCTGCTGGTATATAAATTATGATGCACCTTTTTTGCAGTAATACTTTATATTTTGACAATGCTTCTAGAGTCACAATACAAAACTTTCAGGAAAAACTCCTAATGAGGTCAATATGAAAAGTAGGCCAGTTCCCATAAAAGTTTAGTTATCCAAAAGTTATGTATCAAAGTACCATAAGTTATATAGCTGTAACTTTCAGGCAATTCATCCTTCCATCCAGTGGAATTTGCTTAGGCTCTCTGTACAAAAGAGGTAGTTGATACAGAGAAAGATCTAAAGGAGTCAGTACCCTCTGAAGTGAGCAAATGACAATCAGTATGCTCAGCATGTAGTACCCTGAAGTCAGAAATGACTCAAAGCTTAATCAGAGTAGAAAGGTGCCTAAGGCACCTGTCTGCTAGAGGGGCAAGGAAAAAGGATTCGCAGGCACAGCCTAGCTGCCTGATGTTTGGTCTCACTATGTCTGCATACTTCTTCATTCCTGTCTTCCACTGGAGAAAGGGAATGGTTACTCTGGTCATCTCTCATCACATGACAGTCACCTAAAAACAGTAAGCAAGATCCTGACTTTCAAACACCTTGGCTGGTTTTGTTTTGCTTCATAGCGGCTAGACTATATGACTTTTGGGCTGTAAGTTCTACAGGCTTGTGAGATTTTAATCACTTCTTATGTTTTAAGAAATGTTTTTTCAAAAATCAATCTATAAAATATCACATCAGCATTTCTTCTATGTTTACACATAAGTATGCTTCCATTAAGTTGTTACTTATAGTTCAGCCAGAATTTCTTATTACTCTGTCTTTGGCTTGATACAGGTAAAAATATGTGTATATTTACATATGAGAAAATATTATGTGTATGGAATTTTGGTCTGAAATGTAAAAATCTTCAGAGTGTTTTTTTCTTAAAATAAATGTATTCAACTTGCACAAGCTGAGAAAATGTAATGTTTTTAGAGAACAATGCAAAACCAAATACACTCAGTGGTCAACAACAGGGCTGCGTAAAGTTCTAGTCAATCAGTATTGAGCTCTAGCTTTTCTTCATGAGAAGGTGATTACAGTGAAAGAATGTAAGCTTCTTATCCTAATGAACAAAATTATGTCCCACTACATGAATCCCTGCTAAGTCCCTTTCAATGAACACAAAATCTCACCTTACCTGTGGATCCTTAATTACACACAACTATTTCTGGCTTCAAATTAGCAACAACAGCAAAAACCTACATCAACAAGCCTCTCATAAAGGTAAGACCTTCATAGATCACTCAGCTGACAATAATTAAACCTGATTAAAAGCAGTGTAAAAAAGTTGTCATGTTCCACTGTGAACCCTGATTTTCAAGTCTGACTCACTCAATTTTTTTATATAAATATAATTTACATAATGTCAGAAAGCTGGAGTCAATTTTGTTGTTTTATTGTCTTTTGTATTTTTTTTAATGAGATGCAATATTTATTATAAAGAACTTGGATTTTTTTTTCTTTAATTTCATAGGATAGTCAAAAGTCGGGGAATGAGGGTGTGGTTTGCGTCAAGGGAATTCACCAACTCTCCCCCAAACTACTTTGATTTTAATGAGTCCAAAAGAAGTCATTATATATTTTAAGTCAAGTTTAAAGATTCAAACCTGAAAAAGGCACATAGATCTTTTATGGTTAGCTTTACGAAGAAAGGCTCTGGTGCTCAGATTAATTGGGCAAGCCATTTATCCTCTGTCTTCATGACAGAGGAAGAAACAGTCCTGAAAAGGAGCAACCTAGAAAAAGACTACTGAGAGTCAGGAGGAGATTCTGAATACAGATATGTGCTTTTTACAGACTCACGGAATTAACTAGGCTGGAAAAGAGCTTTAAGATCATCTAATCCAACCTATGACCTAACCTAACACCACCTCATCAACTAAACCATGGCAGTGAGTGACATGTCCAGACTTTTTTTAAACACCTCCAGGGACAATGACTCCACCAGCTCCCTGGACAGATGATTCCAATGCCCAATCACTCTTTCAGTGAAGAATTTTTCCTAATATCTACCCTAAGCTTCCCCTGGCATAGTTTGAGACTGTGTCCTCTTGTTCTGTAGTCACCTCTTGGTCAAAGCTGAGACACAGTACAGGTCATTAGCCTATGTCAGCCAACAACTCAGAAGTACAGGGAGTACACTTTCCATGGAGAATGCCTTCATATCTTCATAAGAAACTTAGCAAAACAAACTCTCCTTTAAAATGTGCCCAAATGAGGTAAGGCCACATGCCTGCAATATAACACTCGAATAGCAAGATTTCCTGCTCAGTGAACAGAAGACTGGACTTGTTTGGAGAGCTCCAGCCTCACAAAGTGTTTTCCTTTTATATCTGTTGGATATGCTGAGAACAGAAAGTTGGCAGGAACATCAGTTCCTCCCCTTATGTTTATTCCATGTGCTTCACAAAGTGTTGTCTGGAATCACTGAATGTGAGCCTGTGCAAGTGGGTGAGAAGAAAAGTGCCTCTGGAGAACTGTTCTCAAAAACACTCCCAGCTCAACAAGATCAACAGTGCTGAGGGTCAACATAGGGGTTGAAGCACCAAATCAGGACTCAGATGTAATATCATCACTGAACAAAATCAGTCTGAGCCACTCCCCATATAGAAATTGTCCAGGACTCTAACCCATTGTGAAACCAAGCCACAAAGCAAGAAATTATGCTACAGGCTCAAGTTCAGTTAAAGCAACAGACCATCACCCAGGTTTTTCAGAGAAAGAATCTGAGGCACAGCCACACCACAAAATCAGCCTTACAGGCTAGGAAGTAATACACAGTTTAGATGTATCTATATGTTTCATGAGGACTATTTAACTAGGTGCACAAAATTCCCGTTTGAGCCAATTGTATAAATTATGTTGACAGGATTACAGCCAGAGTGTAAAACCACAGTATTTTTAAATACAAAGTGGCTTCAAAGATGAAAATCAAAGAACAGTTGATTTCATTCGGTAAACAAAGGGATGATTTATAAAATGTAGAGGTTATATTTTCCCAAATAAAATTTCACACTCTAACATTGATGGAAGAGGAGAATCAAAATGAGTTCAGGCTGTGGACTTTAGAGCTGTTGTTGAGACTACAGTACTAAGAATTCAGACCATGTCACACAGAGATCAGAATACACAAATTGGTACCTGGGGACAACCCAGGAAACACTAAAATATGTAAACATGTTTTGCAAGGTCTTCCAGCATACAGCCCAAATTGAATCTAACTTTACAAAAGTGGAAATCTTACAGTTGTTTAAAGGTAAATTATCTTCTGAGATGAGTTATTTTTTCACAGAGGACAGCTAATTTACTGAGATTTGACCTCCTGCCCCTTTACTGACATGTACTGAATGTGAGTCTGGCCCAAGGGTAACGAATGGTGTTTGAATGAGAGATGTTTTACACCAAATTGTGACAAGGGTAATAGCATGTCACTGAGACTACAACAAATGTCAGGAAAAGTCTGAAATCATAATGGCTTTAGAGTAATCATTATTTGCTTGTGGAAAAACTGCAACAGATTAATTCACCATGTATCAAGTATGAATGTGGTACAGCCTGATGTAATGTGAGCACAAGTAGTGTGTCATTTGTTCCCTAGTCTTAACACATAAAATCTGAATTGCTGTAGCAAGTTACATGTCAACCAGTAGCATATTACATCCTTTGAAGAACCACATTAAAATTCATTTTGCATTAGGTCTTTTCATCTTGTTATGAATAAAAAGAACATGACCCTGATTATGTATAGAAATCTTTACAAATTCCTGGCATATATGTTGAATGCTGAATCAAACCAAGGAAAGCAGGTGATTTGAATAGAAATTTAATATTTTCTACTTTTTTTTTTTTTTAATACAGGAAGTGATACAGGCAAATTATTTCTAATTAAGTGTGATTTTTACTTCAATGAAACCAAATTAGATTATATTCCTGATGGTTATTCTCTTCTTTCCTCATGTCATCATCATTCAGTAGTGTAAGAAACAGGAATAAATGTCTTTTAATATTTTGTTTCTTAGATATTGAGTTCAGCAAGAGAATGAGAAAGCTAATTCAAGACAGTAAATGAAATAGGTTATCAAACTGTGGGAAGAAATCTAAACTGGTACCTCTTGGAGCTGCAGTCCCAAAATATTTTACAATACTTTCCACATTGCATTTATGCATCTAATTAAAGCAATTGTATGCATGAGTTGTTATGATTTTTGTTTTCTATTGAAAAGGTCAAAATAATCATAAGGTTTTTAAGCTACCCAAGATGTTTCTGGAAGACATTTTCACTAAAACTGATATATCTCTGACAGCTGGCATATCACTTTTCTGTCCTGGCACACACATCTTAGTCCTAATTGGATTGGACCTTACTCTGGCATTTTTCCTTGCTGTACAATATGGGATATTAAAGATAAGCATCAGAACACAGAAAACTCATATTTATATGCTAATCCTGTATCAACTGCTTACTCTTAAAGGCTTTTAAACCTTAAATGGAGTAACTCATTTGGGAGAGTTTGTAGGATCAAAGACTAACAGCCTGAATTTTTTTCAAAAGACATGCTGGTCCATGACATCAAAACCAGAGATATTAAATGCTACACTTACACTTTTGCAGCAACCATTACATAGGTTACTCCATACTAGTCCAAGCAACAGTTACAGAATAGAAAGGCTAGAACTCCATTAAAACCTCACCTTTAGCAAGAGGCAGAAAGATAAACTGTGAAAAAAAGTTCCTTTACTGAAGTGGAGAAAATCTGCAATCAAGATTTCTTGGTTTAAAGATCATTATCAACCTCAGCCAGCCAGCAGGTGAATTAAAATTTGTCATAGTTTAACACCAGCTGGCAACTCAGCACCATGCAGCCACTCACTTAAACACCCATCAGTGGGATGAGAGAGAGAATCGAAGCAGTGAAACCAGAACAAAAATATATCTGCAGTGTTGCTGCTAGATGAATGAAGAGTGCTGCACACAACTACACAAAAAAAGAGCAAACCATCATTAGCTGGAATTTAATATTTCAACAACATGAAAACCTTCATAAATTCACTTTTGAAACAAAAAGAAACCCCAAGTCATAATTAGCCCTAGGTTTCTCAGATAGGTTGCAGAGTTGTTTAAAATAGTTGTAAGAATTACAGTCAGAATGATTACTGAGATGTGAAACAATCAGAAAAAATTGTTATAGAGACTAAAAAAATAAAAACAGTGGGCTAACACAAGTTTTATGTCCAGCAATCAGGCTCTTGGTTCAAATTAGCTAGCTCATCATAAGAGTCTTGTGTGTAGTGCACATAAAGGTAAGAATTACAATGGTGCTGAGACAATGGGATAAAAATGGCATTAGAATATCGGACAACTCAAAAATCTTGTCTAAGAAGAAACTTCATCTTAGCACAATCATTGCTTACCCAAAAATATCTTATTTTCAGTTCTGTTCTAATCTTACAATGCCTTATATTATAATGTGAAAAGTAACTTTTAAAGCCACAATTTTGATTTATTGGTGGTTTTTGGAGTACATTTTCTGGACTCAAAGATGATGATAGTTATCACAAGCACTTAAAGTAATACAGAGCCTTGAACATGAAAACAAGAAAAAGAGTGTCAAGAATAACAGTGTCAGAATTTTTAAAAATGAGATTTTTTTTCTTTCTTTTTTTTTTTTTTGCTTCTTTTAAATGCCTCAGCCAGAATCACAGCTTAATATCAGAATATGTTTTCTAGTTAAACATTAATATATCATTTCAGAAAACTCAGAGCTTTTATCATTTAATTGCAAAATCAGACAGTTAGCCTAGAATACAGTTGGATAAATAAGTTCAAAATGAGCCTTGAATATCCAGGATGAGAAAAAGGACCTCTTCTCTCAATCATGAATCTGGATACTTCCTGTATAATATGTACCTAAGCACCTTTGATACTGTTATGTAGTTTGTTAAGACTGCTTACAACACAAAACCAGAGAAACTTGATTTTTGATTAATTGTGCCCCTTAATCAGTTTATAACCATTGTACCTGGAACAAAATATGAAGAAATCACACTCAAGTATCTCTCTTAAAATAATAATGCAATAGATAAAAATAAAATACAGATAGCAGCTTCTGGTTTTTTTTCATAAATGCCATCTGAAAGACAATGAAAACAAAAGGTTGAAGGTGCTAATTCTGACAGCTCTTAGTTAACAGCCAGAGCTTCATAGACCTCTCTTAGTATTCATGAAACTATGCTGACTTACACAAAGCCAAGATTCATCCTTTATTAAAATATATTATGTGAAATGAGCGTTCTTTAATTTTCTTTCAAATAGCCATCTTCAGCTCTGTTAACTCTATTGAATTCCACGCTTTACCATCCAGGTCATATCTCATTTCCCAGTTCCAAACATCCATCAAAGACTAAAAGGTTCTGGCCTATTTTACACATTTTTAGTTATGTTACAAAGACTGACAAGACACAAAATTCAGTTTGTGAAAATCTAAACAGAAAAGATTTTCATGTCAATGTAAGGCACAGCAACATAAATGGCATCACAAAAACTTTAAATCAGATTTGCAATGATTTTTAAAGAAATGGATGGCATTGCATCCCAGCCACAAAGAAATTGTGAGGAAAAAAACATCCAGAAGGAATAAGCTGTACTCCATTTTAGTAGGAACCTTTTTGGAGCAGCTGTGCAAATTTCCCCATTGCCCTGCCTTTTCCTAGCTGTTTTAGCTTTTATTTCCTATATTATAATTTTGTTATGACAATGGATGATACAATTTAAAATAGAGCATTGACTTACTCTCTAAAATAGATTAATATGATTTTACAGTGCACTGAAATCATACACAAAAATCACAAGTTTCTTTGAACTAAGGCAAAGAAAACTTAAAATTGAACAGAAAATAACAAAGAACAAGTAAGCATATTGTCCAGGAACAAAATTTACACCAAGACCTGGAGTACATTGCTCAAATAAATAGCCTCAGTGCAACAAAAAGCTTTATTAAAAGATTGATGACAGTAAGCAAGCAATGTATTCTGAATTTATCAGCTTTCTCTGATATTGAGAGGTTCTTAATAACTCTCAGCAAAAACTTAACAAAACAAATTCTACGGCCAATAAAATAATTTTTCTTTGTGCTATTATTATAAAATGACACAAACTGAATATTCACCTTAAAGAGGAATTTCTATTATCACATAATCCCTAATACAAATTTCATATATACATATAAATTTTAACACCTGAAAATATTGTATGAATAATAGAGTATTGGTTAAACTTCTAATGATTCACTGACCATGAATCTTTTTCTCCCTGCCATGTCTGTATATCACAAATCTTTAATACACCTTGACTCACAAGGATAAGAAACTTTAAGAATTTCCATTTCCTTTGCTACTTAGCAGTATCCAAATATAACAAAGTTTGCACAGAACTCAGTATTCTTGCATCATCTCATAAGTGTCCAGGGAAGGACAACAAGGTGAAGACACAGTTTTTACCCAGAATCCTGTGAAGAATGGCTGAGGGAGCTGGAGTTATTCAGCCTGGAGAAGAGGAGGGTGAGGGAGGAACCCTATTGCTCTGTATAACTATCTGAAAGGAGTATTTTATTTTATCAGATAAATATTTTTCTAAGTATTCTAATTTCCCTGTTTCTGTGCACAACTGATCTTTTCCTTAGCCTTCATCCCGTAGCTTCTACTGGCTGCCTGGGTTCACAAACTCTACACAGTCATCTCAAAGTAGCAGGAACATTATCTTTTGTTTCCTGGTCCCCTGAAGTCTGGGCCCCTGTTCAATGCCCTCCTAGTCTCTGTTTATACTGCAAACTCCAACTCACTCTATCTCTTCTTCTTCATCTGCTCTTGACACTTGTCTCCAGTAGACCTCTGTTAGCTGACTTCTGGGAAGGTAGAGTCCCTCCCTCCAAAAGGAAGTTTCTATTGAATTAAAGTACCAACAGCTGAACAATGAAAACAAGCAACAGTTACAGCTTTTTACCGTGTGTGTTGGAGAACAAAGATAAATAAAACCAACATCTGACACAAATCCTTCTACCACCTTAGTTTAGCCTCTAAAGTAACTTCCAGGAAACAAGGTAAAAGATATCAGCAAATGCTAAGACAAAGGACTAACTCCAAGTCTACCTCTATGAGAGAAAAGAATCCCAAATATTTGTGGTAGGAGTACGACATTACCACAAAGCTACAGTGGTAGAGAGCAGTGTCTCTTCCTCCTGTTGAAGTTGGGGTGCTGCACATTGAGTGTCTGGATGAAATGAAATGGCAGCAAGGGGGATCTTGTCTGAGTAACCTGGTGATAAGGTGTTGACATTGGAAAGTGCTGAATTCAAGCTTGTTTAGGGTTTCCTTACTTATCTCAGTAGGGTGTATTACTCTCTTCAGCTGCATCTCCCCACTGAGCATAGATGAAACATAAGTAAATATGCTTTTAAATTTGAGGCCTAAATTTAAGTGGGATGAATTTGGACCTAAGTACCTGTACTAGATAGTCTAATTGAAGGTGGAGAAACTCCTCTGCTTAGTGACAGAGCTCTGGGGAGAGGTGAATAGGTAAAAGATATATCAAGGAGAGTGGGAGGTTTACTGCTGGAATTTTATCCTGCCTTCCCTAAGACAGGCCCAACAGGCAGATGGGACACATGATACAGAGGATTCCTTATCTTTTCTTCATTTGGCTGAACACAGCGACTTTAAGGGGCAAAGGACAATGCTGAAAAGTTCCTGCTGGATGCAGAGGGTAAGTCTCCCTTGTGACTACCCCACCTTTCCAGTGCCCTGTTATAGTGGGTACGAGGCTCTGCAAACAGAACTGAACAATGACAATGGTGATGTTGATCCAGGCCAGAGGTGTCACTGAGGTTTAGTTGATCTATGTCCTGTGTCAAAACTGCTTCTGAAAAGTAAAAAGAAGACTCCTTTCTGAAGGCCAGATATGCAGAGGGACCCACTTAGGGAGCTCTGCTGCTTCCCTAGAAACCAGGACGAAGATGAGATGAGAAAGTTTCCTACCAGGTAAGGCACACCATTGTTTGAAGGACAGTGTGCTGGCATGATCCTTCAGTCTGCCATCTCAGAGGAGAGAGGGGGTGAAGAACCATGCAGCAACAAAGATGCCAGGGATATTGGTTTGTTAGAAACCACAGAAATGCCTAAGGCTCATCACACAGAAATTCAGGCTTCTTCCCCAGAAATGTGGTGGCATCAGTAGCCCAGAAGGGCATCTACACCAATGCACATAGAATTTTAAAAAAAATCTAGAGGAGCTGGAAGCTGCTGTGCAGCAGGAAAATACCGTTGTCATAAAGAAACATGGTGGTTGACTCACAACTGGAGAGCTGCAGTGGCTACTAAGTGTTCAGAAGGGTTGAGCAAGGACAAAGAGGCACTGGGTTAACCTGTATGTTTGGGACCATTTTGACTCTTCAAAGTTCAGTGATGGTGATGATAGGGTAAAGTGGTTATTATGTAAGAATTAGGGTAAATGCTAACAAGACATATAATGGTACATCCCATCAAAGATATAGCTGGGAGAACCGTCATCATCACCATCCCAAAGAGCTGTGGTGGTTGGAGTTAAATCTAGTTGGCAGCTTGACATTCAATTACACTTTAATCTCCAATATTTTCACTGCTTATAACAGTGGTCATATTCTGACTTTATTTTTCTTGGGTCAGCAGTTTGTTTACCAGAAAAGAATAAGGATACCTTTGGGAAAGTACTGTTATTAGATCAGTCTATTTCCCCTTCTCATAGAAAATAAATAACTGTATTTATTTGTTACTACAATGTACAGCAAAGACAGGGGGGAAAGGATATTTAAAATATCTTTTATTGAGCTTTGCTTTGAAATAACTGTGTTTTTATTTTCTGCACCCCCATCTTTGTGATTATCAATGGATATGAAAAGAGGACAAGCCATTAAACAAAATCAGGAGATAAAAGCATACAGGAAATTTCTTGATCTGCCTATAATTCTGAAAAGATTTAGAGGGGATGGGGAAAAAGGGGTCATGATTTCTCCACTGTTTCATGTGCAGTACTTGGAGTACATATGAAAAGTATCTCGTTTCTCATATCTAATACCAACCTGAGTTGTTAAGAGTGACTAAAAAGAGAGTGGAAAGGAAGAAAGATCTCAACATAAAATTTAAGTTGAATGCATTGAATTTTAGTGTATATAGAGAATATTGAAGATGAGTGGCAAATCAATTCAAAATGCCCATACTCTTAATCCAAGAGCCTGAACTGAATAGCTTCTCAAAAGCAATTTTCATGTTGTAAGGAAACACCTCATGTTAAAGAACACTCAGCTTTTGTATTTTGCTGTCTTAGGATCTGAAATACAATTTAAAAATACCCAAGCAATGATCTTTACATTAAAAATGCAGTCAATACATGGGGGATGAAAACACCTTGCAGAGTGAAGTAGAGTTTGGCTGTTTCTTTTCAGATTCTTTTCTTTGAACCCAAAATTTCCGTTTCTCACAAATTTTGCTTAAGCTTCAAGCCTGAGTGTCTCAAAAGACAGCTGCTTTGAAAAGCAGTGAATCTGGACTCATTTAAAACTGTGCCTATTTTCAGTTAAATATTTACTTTGTTTTTTTAAGGAATTAATGTTTATAATTTCATGTTCCTCTTCTTTTAACATTCCATGTCATTACTGAGGAAAAAAAAATGTGGGAGAAATGACTATAGACTAGGAAATCAAGGGCTATTTATATTCTCTGAGATTCTAAATTAAATTTTCATGTATCTATGTGAGATTCTAAGACAATTTCCACATTTCAATTTTTCGCATTCCTCTTTGTGAAAAATTTCTCTCAAAGAGAGAAAATTCACTGGGGGGAGGGGAAAATCATACATTTTGGGCAGATATTTAAAGGCCAAATAAAAATTGGCCTTCAAAACTATTGCTTTTAACTCTCTGTTCCTGTATGTGCTAGTGAAGGGTCTTGTTGCAGTTTGTTTAAAGGAACTAGTGAATTTGGTTCAGAATCACAAATAATTTTTTATGGTGTCAGCAACAAATGTACTAATGGAATTTCACTGCTCTGAGATTAAAATCTAAAAAATATAGTACATCTCTCCTTTTTTAAACATACCACTTGGTTCAGACTCCAGTATTTACAGTAATCCATAGCAACAGTAAGTGTAACATCAGTTTTCTCATTGGAACTCAATTCAGCAGAAACTATTCAACTACACACATTTCTGCAAAGATGCAGCCTGAGAAAGTCTTAATCCTGTTATGTCATTGTCCTGATGTGCCACAGGATTCTGGTTCTCAAGAAAGAGCTGAGTGAATACATTTTCTGTACAATTACTTAGATAGCATCTGCATACTTCAAAGCACATATAAGTGTTATAGCTCCATGAACAGTTATTCTGAAGTGTTACAACAGTTGATTACATTGATTTTAATACATTTCTATATCTACTTAAAAATTCCATTGCTCCATGTAATGCACATTAGTCCTTCAGCCTTTCAAGTTCTCCATTCTCATTAGTGGCCCTCCACTCACCAGTTTGTCATTTTCTCCCTTGAGCTGTGGGCCCTAAGATGGACACAGGCCTCTTCCTATATGCTGAAAAGAGATGAACAATCACTTTCCTGGAGCTTTTGCTTTTCTTGGATTCAGCCCAGTATGCAGCCAGAATTCCTCTCTCTATTAGATTATTTCAAGGTATTGGAGTACTGCCCTGGGCATCACAACTTCTGAAAGATGATAGTGGCCTTTCAATGACAGTAGCCCAGCTCACCTTTGAGTGCATCATCTGTATACATGCAGTTTACTGAATTAATCTCCAACTCAATCCTCCTTGATGAAAAAACTGGATATTATGGATTAATTATATTACCAGGACTTTCTGATCTTACAGCATCTACTTATTGACAGGAGCGGAACACAAGATGCATGAATAGAGTTAGTCAGCTTTTCCAAAAGAGACACTCAGATGGCCACAAAAAAAGGCTGGGTGGTGCTTTTCTTAAGAAATTTTTTGACGCCCATCACAGAGAGTAATGACGTTCTATTCTACAAAAAAAAAAAAAATAAAAAAAAAAAGGAAAATCTTCTCTTTTTTAAAATCTTTTTTGGGGCAGAAAGAAATAAATTTAATTTTTTTTTCTAACTGGTTTGTTCCAGAACAGGAAAAAAATTGTTTTGCTTACATGAGCTGGTAATGTTGTTGCCCTTTTATTTGACAGCCCTGCCTGTACTGTGTTCCTGTAGACATCATTTTGTTTTATTCTTCTGTTTGAGAGAGATGAAAATCTTTTGTCTTACCTATAAACAGGATCTCTCAAGACATACTATTAAGAGCAAAGAAACCAAACTTTTAAAGACAAAAATAGGCATTGCAGAAGTCCCTAGGTAATTTAAAGCTTGAGTCTGAAGATGAGAGCCTCAAACACTAAATTAAAGAGACAAACCCAGGCAGGATTTTTTCAGCTGTTCCTATTTATGTTGCTCTTTCCTAATTAGCTGTGTATATGTTGACAAATGTGGAAGTGAACTGCTGGCCTGCAGGACCTTCACACCTTCTGTAGCAGATGGAACTTGGGAGTCTTGATTCCAGTGAAGGTTTCATATTTTTTGTAAAGATAAATAAAGGAACAGGAAAGAGTGAATGCATCACTACTGCATCTTGTTAGAGAAAGTTCCCTACAAAGCTGGAAACTAAATTCAGTCCTAAGTCAGGACAGGAAAATAAAGAAGTTTAGATCTCGGTGTTAAGTCTGTTAAAGTGACAGTAGAGCCTCATTTTTCTATGAAGATTCTAATATGTCTTTCTTCTAATTTTCCCTCCTCCAAAGTTTAGTGCCTGTATGGTTGTAGTGGTTTGATGCTCACCAATTTCTGTTTCCCATAATTAGTGTAGTCGTTTGAGTTTGAATTTTGCTTTAGTCTAATTTTGAATCATTATTATTATTATTATTCTATTACTTCATAAAGAAAATAGATTATTATAAAAATAATCAATACTGTATCATTTATATGTGAAGATTTTAGATCTTGAGGGAAAGAAATTTAAACTCTGCAGCTGTAGTTCCCTATTCTAACTATCTACAGATATTTGAAATTGCAGCCAATGAAGCATTTGCTTTGTTCAGAGAGAGCAAATAAAAAGACTGATTATTAAGCAGGAAAGTGTCATCTCTGTCTGCACAGCTCCCGTTTCATGGTCCTTGAAAATGTAGAAGCAAGTGTTTGAAAAGACCAATCTTGTTTCTTAACTTCTGTATAAGAAAGAGCTTTGTAACCTCAGGATGACCCTAATATTTTCTATTTAAGCTGCTGGAACAAATGAAAATATTAAAACTGTAACAGTAAGAAACTCACAAGGAAGACACAACAAAGAGAGTAAGAAGAAGAGGGAAAGGCCTCATGAAAAGAGGAGATAAAGGAGGCAAATGCCCCCAAAGTGAGAATTGTAGAGGAGGCACTCTCTGTGTGTTTGACCTCTGCTGCAAAAGGATCTATTGAGAAAAGTAAAGCTACCTATTGCTTGGGATTTTAGATAATTGTCCCTGAAAATTTTACATGGCCTCTCTAGTCCTTTTACAGTTGCTGGAAACTTTATTTCTAAGTCTAAATAATATAAAATGTTGTCATTAAATTCAAGGAGTCTGACAGGTGAAAGGAAAGAAAAAGTGTAGAAACAGTTTGCCAGTAACATATCAGATATTTTATTGAAGCATTTGGAGCTAATGGGATGCAGAAAATCTGGAAAGCAAATTTTAAGTTTTTCTAGACAACCATTAATTTACCTGATTGTTACAACACATTCTAGCATTTACAGATGCTAAGACTGTGCTTGCCTAAAAATATTGCACTAAAAAGCTACTGTCACCCCAAGCTCTTGAGTAGTCAGGCAAAAAAAAAAAAAATAAATTAGACAGTTGTTGATCTTCACAGTTCTTCTATCCTAGAACTTGAGAAAGATAACCAAATAAACAAGTTAACCCATAAAATATACTTTTTGACATCTTTAAAAGCACTTAACACAACTCTTAAATAGTCAATATTTCCAAGATCTCTTAAGCTGTGATTACCATTTTTCTGGTGGCAAATATAGTGCAAATCCAGCACAGGAAAGTGAGACAATCTCATATTCAAAATTAAGATATTGATGTTCCTTCTGGTTTATTACAATGGTGCCAATTTAGTCTATTTCTGTAATTCTTTCCCTTAACTAGTAAAGGTTATAGTGTCTCAGAAAGTCTTTGAGGGTAAAAAGAGGATGTTCTGATAAATGTCATTGTCACTTAACGGTGAAAGGGAAAATGTATTACCTGCATAGTACATGCACCACAAGGAAGCCTCTGAGCTTCTTACATGAACATGGCTCAAATACACACAGTAAATCTGCCATGACAGGATACACAATTTGTCATTTGTATAAGCCTTGCTGTACAAGCACAGATGTATGGGTTTTTTTCCCTCAGAAAATCCTAGATAGAAACAAGAGACCCCTAATAAAATGAAAATCCTAGTAAGCTGGATACATCTAATGAGAAACAATGAATGCTCCATCACTTTTTAAGAACCGCCTTTGTTAAGACGTGAGCTCACAGATGGTACTTATCCTTGTAATAAAAAATTAGGTCAATGAGGGGAACTAAATCTGATAATAAAGTTATTTAAAAGAGTACCCTTTTTTTTTAAGGAGCAAGGTTAAATCAGTTTTGGTATTGTTGTGAACATATTACATTAGCCATGTAAAAATATCCATTCTTCCCTTCTGTTCCACAATGTGAAAGTAAATGTTTCATTGATAATGGAGAAATCCCAGAATACTTTTACTGTGCATTTGCCTTGAGGGAAGCTCTGAATATTGGACTATTTGAGGGAAGTCTGAATATTGAACTAAGGTTGTAAATCTTAAAGCTGGTGAAGATCAGTGATCAAATTCATCAACTCCCATCTACTCTTGGTGATGCAAGGACCTGCACAGGTAAATATGATTTAAAGTAGATTTCTGTTTCAATGCTAGTATAAATAAGTTGAGAGATAGATAGATAGATAGATAGATAGATAGATAGATAGATAGATAGATAGACAGACAGATAGATAGATAGATAGATAGATGGTATAGGTATAGGTATATGATATAAATATAGATATAGATTAGATATAGATATAGGCATAGACATAGTTATGGGTGATATAGATGATATAGATGATATAGATGATATAGATATTATTACATATAGATACAGATTATTAGACATAGATACAGATTATTAGATATAGATAGATATAGGTATGTAATGGAATCAGTTGATTCACAACAGCAAAAATCTATGACTATTTGCACACATACACTGTAGATATTGTTTATATAAAAGCTGTTTCTTAATGATTATTCTTTCCGGTTCCCCAGGATACCACTCATGAGAGCTCCTAACTAAAGTGAAAAAAACCCCAAAACCATGAACTGCCCCAAACAAGCAAAACAAAATCATTACTTCATGTCTAGTTAACCTAGATACTCATGATAATCTGTTGCCTAGTAGTAAACCCATTAGTGAGAAAATAGTAGTTGTTTTAGATTAAACAGCAAGCTATTAAAAATATAGAGATAGAAGGCATTATTAAATAGTGACACAAATCTTTTGCAGAGCTTTAAAAATATACTGTTAGAGTTACATTCAGATATAGCAATGGACACTCATAAGCAGGTGTTGGCTAACAATTGGCACCCAGCAGCATCTCGACTGCCACATATGTTTAGATCTCTTAGCCATAAATCCCTTTTTCATATATTTGGAAAATTGCTAAAATAAGCTATCAGCTGTTAACAGTCCCATGCTGTGAAAATAGCTTTTTTAAAAATATTTTTACTTTCTAGTCCCAACAATTTCTGCCCTATAATGTTTCTAAGGACATATTAGCCTTTGTTACTGACCCTTTTATAAAGACTATCTTCACAACTCTGTAGAATAAACACAGAAATAAAACAATCTATTAGAAGAAAGAAATTATCAAACTGTAGAGACATTCATCTTGTTCTGCGGAGACAGGCTGAAAGAGCTGGGATTATTCAGCTTGCAGAAGAGAAGTTCTGGGGAGATCTTAGAGAAGCCTTCCAGTACCTAAAGGGGGCTACAAGATAACTGGAGAGAGAATTCTGCAAGAGCATATAATGATAGGACAAGTGATAATGGCTTTAAACTGAAAGAGGGCAGATTTATGTTAGATATTAGGAACAGAGTCTTCATTGTGAGGGTGAAGGAGCACTGGAACAGGTTGTTCAGACAAGTTGTGGATGCCCCATCCCTGGAAGTGCTCAAGGACAGGCTGCATAGGTCTTTGAACAGCCTGGTCTGGTGGAAGGTGCCCCTGTCAGTGTCAGGAGGGTTCAAAGCAAATGATGTTTAAGGTCCCCTCCAATCCAGGCCATTCTATGATTCCATGATTCTATGATTCATCTGCTAAGAAAGTCCAAGAATAGACTAAATTCATATTTAGTCTATTGGTTACAGTGTCAGTAACCAATGCTGGGACTGATTGCTGTTTAAGATTAGTGTCAATGTGCTAGTGAAATAGGATCTTAAATACCTATCATTTTATTATTATGTCATATGGGGATTTAATTCAGCAAAATATTGTACACACTCCCTTACCTAACTGGATAGTGGGTCATTCTCTATAATTTCTTTTTAATTTCACATAAGTGTAGAAGAACCTATGGAAATTCTTCATTTTCAATGCACAGCAAGCTCTGTAGAGGATAAGATTTGATGTTGTTGTCTTGCCAATCAAAGCTAAAAGCTTTTTTGAATGATTACTAAAATCAAGCTGATACTAAATGTCACTTCTTTCCTACCTCATGACTGAAAGTGCTATAAATTTTAAGTACAGTTATCAGTACTAAAGGATGTGTGCATTTTGGAGGAACCACCTACTCTTCAATAATGAAAATTGAAGAAGAATGAAAAGCAAAAGCAGAAGTATTTAATCATTTTAATTTTATTATGAAAAATAAAATTATTAGGGTTTAAAATACAGTAGTCACAATGTACAGAGATAGGAAATTACCTTATCACACAAAGTATGATATGCACTAATTTGTTCCAGAGAATAAAAAGTTTCTGTCACAAAATTTTGATTTCACCTAAGCGTGTCTCAGAAAAAACAAAATTAAAAAAAACCCAACCAACCAAAACAAAGCAACAACAACAAAAAACACCACCACCAACAACAAAACAGGAGTTAAGGGATAGATCATTATCTGACAGGTATGTCACTTGACACTAGTAACACTTTTGGCTTTAAAACTTTTATTTCTCTGGGTAAAATAGAATAGACTGCTATGTTTTACAGATGTGCCTGTTTACCAATATTGCAAAAGCATATTATACATAATAAAAATTAATTTAAAGATTTGTTCATGATAATTGCCAACAGTAAAAGATCTCTAACCAGAGTTCAGTAGCTGCGCAGATATCTTAATGGTCTGGATACAAATTTGAGCTTGGAATAAGGACATAAACATTTTGGGTAAACAGCTTTAGAAAAAGAAGATAGGGAGGTATTACGTCAATTCATTTTTCAATCAATCTTATCTTTAAAATCACCCTGTAAATACCATTCCACCTGAGGCAGAAGGCAGAATTATCTTGTAAAGAGGCAGAAACTGAGTTCTATTGGGTCAAAATCACCCTGAGACTTAGTTCTATGACCCAGTTACATGGAAAGCAGTTCATTTATTCACACCAGAATCTTTGAAATTTAATAAAAATATGCACATCCACAAGCCAGTTAATTTAATATATTTCCTCTCTATTGGCTATAAAAGGGTAGACTCTAATTTGCACATAGACTCCTAACATTTAAAAATCTAACTTAGGCAAAGGGATCTCATCAACCATTTCTATGACACACAATCATAGAAAGCAGAGAAAATTACTTTAAACTTAACCAGATAAAGAAGAGTGTGGCATTTACAAAGCTAGGATTCTACTGGATTTTATTCAAGGAGCACCTAACTATTCATATGAATGGATAGTTCATATTTTATGTTATAAAAGAGGATATGTGCAACATTTAATGCACACATAAAGCACTAAACATGTACAAACATGCACAATGTGGAAGTTCAGGCAAAAATTAAGGAATTTTCAGAGAAGGCCAAGCAAAAGGAAAAGATTTTCTTCTTGTTAAAAATATTTCTTCTAAATTTTCTGTAAACATTTACAGCTGTTAAGACAGAAAATGAACAAGAAATACTAAATACAGAAATCCAAAATCTCCGATTTATGCGTCATGCCAGTAAAGTAATCATGCAGTGCACTGTTATATACACACTTGGAAATAAAGCATAGTTACTTGATCTAAATAGAAATATGTTGAAACCCCAGAATATAAATCTGAATTTTAAAGACCGTCAAGTTAAACATAATAAGTCAACACTGGACAAAGAAGGAAATAACTCATTTTCCAAAGAAACTTTGCATACATAAACACAAGAAAACAAATTTAAATTAGCATAGA
The DNA here is from genome assembly GCA_013398995.1 of Alaudala cheleensis. NCBI lineage: Eukaryota > Metazoa > Chordata > Aves > Passeriformes > Alaudidae > Alaudala > Alaudala cheleensis. The sequence continues at coordinate 46,926 of VWYE01019479.1, read as the reverse complement.
AAATTTCTTTGTTTCATGCTTAACTTCTCTTTACTATCACTATTACTTAATTTAAATTTTTGTGCAATACATGGCACTTACACAACAGCTCAAGGGATTTGTATTTAAAGTTTCATTGCTTTGAACTCTTTTTAGTAATAAAGGATTTTTGCATGGGTTTTAATGCACATAGATAATGAAATTCTAAATACCTCTACTTAGCTGGAGATGCAAATTCAGGCAATGAACCCAGTCCTGCTATTAAACCACTCTGAAAAGTGTAAGGGACTCTGGCATGCAAATGAGCTTAGTCACCACTCCCAGGTCCAAGCAGAGACTCAGAATAAATCAATATGTTTTATTTTGAATAAGTCCCTGTTTTCAAATCAAACCATGGGTACCTGAGTCATCAAAGTAGATATGAGCCAGAAGGCAGTTTCTCTCATGGATAATCCCCAAAAATTTTTTTCAACTTTATTTTGCGTGTGACATTATACAGCCAAGTTTATTGTATGAGATTAATTTGGGAAAACTGAACATAAAAGAAGCAAGAAAAGCAAAATTCAGGTATGAAAACTAAGACTACCAATTCAAATTATGACTGCAATAATAATGTAAAGGTAAATCATTCTCTCTGAATCAACTGGTTATAACTACTATATGCAATTTCCAAGAATCTCTGTCAGAAGAATGGGAATAACAAAGTGAATCTATATGCACTCTCAAGCGCTTCTGAGAAGTGTTGAAAATATTCCCCTGATCTTGATTATTTGGTAGCTTATCTTAATTGCTCTTTATTTGGCCAGGCTGAGAAACTGACAAAGCGAATTCATGTCACAAAGGACTGTGTTCAGTGCACAACACTCTAATACCTGATTAAGAACTTCATCTTATCTAAGTTTAACTGCTTGAAAAGCCAGTGTCTAGGGTAAAGCAGATATTGAGGCCTCTTTGGAGATGGTGCAGAGCAACAAGCAGTTCTGGAACATAACAGAGCCCAAAACAAGATAAGTTTAAGGACCCTAGTTTCTCTTCATTGTTTAAAATAGACCATAAAGAGCTAAATTAGACACCTACCTTATGCATTGCAAAGGCTGGATTAATGACCCTCTTCAAGAGAAATACCTTTCAGAGAACATCTGGCAGTACAGCTTCCTTCTCTTTTTCAATTACATGGAGCATTTCTGCCACAAACTGTCGGATAGCATGCCTCTAGCCAACCCAGTAAACTGATATTATGGAAGGGCTGAACATATATAGCCATCATTGTGTAAAATTTAGTAGTATTTAGAAATAAGGAGAGAGAGCAGAAAATAAGAATTGATGGATAAGAAAAGTGAATGTCCTTAAGATCAGTTGTGATTCAAGGACAACAATATGAGAACCTCTTTTCTGGGTAGTTTCAGAGAAACATGTGGGTTTCCCAGTGCTAAAAGAAACATTTCCCTTTGTGAGTCATACCAGTTTGTTTCATCTCTTCAGCTCTTAAACTCTGCTGCAAATTTCTACGTTTTGTCAATTTACATTTATACAATGCAAACTTCACAAAACATGTTGCAGATGTTATAGGGTACACTAACACCAGTCCTCAGAATAATCAGAAAAACACTGATGCAGAAGAAAAGCATGCTGCATTAGCAATAATCCATGCCTGTGTAAGGTATATATAAGTGCTACACTGGAGATGATTGCACTCTGCTGGACTGTATAACAGTTATGCAACATCCAAGTCAAAAGGCAGTATAAGGACTTCTGATGCAATCACTCTCCCATCAGACTTGTCTTTCTGGAGTTGCCGTTTAGAACATTATAGTCATGATTTGGTGATGGGTAAATCTTCATTGTGGAGGTACAAATGCTGTTCCACAGACTTATCAATTTTTATCCTTTTACTGTGAGTCTGATGACACCAGGGCTGAAAAGTCCAATAAAACATCGATAAAATGTATTTTGCAAAAATACAAATTAAAAAAAAAATTCTTTCAGCTGACTGCAATTGCATTTTTTTTTGCATTTCAGCCATGTTTATGATTTTGAAAGAATTTAATATTTTTTTCTGAATATTTCAAATTTATAATTTTGATGTCAGTACCTGTTTTAATTTTATTTGTTTGCTTTTTAAAAGGATTCTGACCCATCCTGGACTGGCAAATCCTAGAATTCAGGATCCTAGCTACAGGGCCAAACAACAAATAATAAAGTTATTACATTATTTCCAACTCAAATAAATAAGCTGGCCACCAAAAAGCAGCTTTCTTTGTTTATTAAAAAAGAAATCCTAGTAGACAAAAAAATCTGATATCAAGATAAAAAACCATTTGTTCACACTTTTTATTGCCTGTTTGAGACCAACAGCATACTGTGGGTAGACCAAAATAAAAGACAGGGTCATTTGTAGCTTAGCTCAAAGTGTTTCCCGAAGGGAAACTGTAGCTTCTCTACACAGTGGGAAATGTCATCTGAGGATAGCAGACTGTTACAATGGTTAAGAATGGTACTGTATTTACATATCCATACCTGTCCAACCAGAAAGATAACCACTGCAAGCCCTATGTGTGCAACCACAGAACTCCTGCCCCTCCTTAAACTATAATGAGTTGATTTTCAGGTAACCAGAAAGACAAAGTGAGTGTCTCATGTCTCTAATCATTGCATGAGTAAAGTGAACAGGCAGATGTACTATTTAGGCATGTACTACTTTTTCCTTCTGTTTCAAACTCAGACTAATTATCCGGGCAAGGAGATAATATTTTTGAAAGGATGTCTGCTCCAGAGGAATATGGTTCACATAAATGTCATCTTACTGCCCTCTGTGCTTCCCTGTCTTCTCCCCCCCACATCCCAGCCTCTCATTCCAGCATCTGAGAATGCTTCAGGGAGTTTTGCTGACAACTTGGGGACACACATACAAGGAACTGATATTTTTTATTTAATATTCTGCAAAAAACATTTTAGCTCATGACCTGCAAGAAACAGAAAGTACCAGAACCTCAGCTTCTTAGGATGAATTAAAGAGGAAAAAAATATTTAAAATCCAATTTTTCCCTATGCAAAATGGTAGTAAATAAGAAAAAAATAGCCATTACACTTTAAATGTCTACCTTTTCCAATATATGACAGTAAGAAGGCAAAATTTTTTCAACTCTTACTGAAACACATAAACATGGCAATGCCTATATTGTAGTTAAAATCATCATGGCCTCTTTTTTTTTTCTTTTTAATCTCCACTCACTCTTTGGGAATAACATTGATCAATTAGACATTGCAGTATACTTTAAAGGTTGTGGTAAGTTCCTTCTTAATTAAGTTCCTGTGGTTCTTTAAAGATAAACAGTACTCTAAAATAGTATTAAAAAAAAAAAAGAAAAACAGTGGATAAATCCAAAAGCATATTTTCTGGCTTGAGATGACAGTACCCCCTTTTCACTTCAAGCAGTAAGCATGAACCCAGTGGGCAGAGATCTGTACTTTTGGTTTGCCACCTACTTCTTTGTAATTAAATTTGTTAAGTAGGATGCATACCTGCTTATTTGGAGATATTAGCTGAGCATGTTTCTATTTAAAATACTGTAATCAGGGTAGGTACCATTAGAACAGACACTAGAGAAGAGCCAGCTGAACAGTGAAAGGTACTTAGGATAGGCTGGTGCTAAGAAAGTTCCCTTTATCCACACTTTTACAGCATTTTGCTTTCTACTAGTATTTCTAAAAGCTGTTATGCAAATATCATGTCTCTGATGCCTGCCCTCAGTGATCACTGCATTAGTCCAAAACACGCTTTAAAATTCAACAGTAGCTCTTCCAGGCTACAGCAGCAGGGTATCTTTCAAATGAATCCAGCAGAGTAGCAAAGCTGCAGTGCTTATGTTCAAGGCAGGTACCAAGTCTAAAAGCAATTTCACAGATGAAAGACAACTTATCAACAGCATTACAAGCACACTGGCTTATTTTCTTTGAAAATTATCTACCGTATTTTAAAGAATAACGATAAAGTGGAAATCTACAAGGCCCTCTGCCTCTGCAACTAACTTCACATGTGGCTACTGAAAGCCATCAAATCATGCCCCGTACCTGTGTCAAGAAACTGAATGACAACGACCCTTCACTGTGCTTTTTTGTGCTGAGCTGATTGACAAATTGACTAACTCATGCTTCAAATGGTGCGGGAGATAAGTGTTACTCTCCAGAGCATCTGTAAGGAAGTTACTGTTGTTAAATACATCTTCAAAATACATGACCTGCTTACTGAGTTTGTGTGCAGCTCAGGCAAATATTTTCATTAACTTTTCAGTCCTTTGAAGCCCTAGAGGAAACGTGCCTCAGCTTTTGTGGTTCAAGATGTGTATTTCTAGTAGCAACAGGAGACAAGCAATACAATATCTGACTCCAGTAGCCGGTGTCATAAGTCACTCCACTGGATTTCTCATCCTTATTTGTACTCAAGCTAAAATTGCAGATAGTGACATGAAGAACTGATATTACTTTATGTGTTGACTTCATTTTATCTAAGTTAAAGCTTCATGCAAAGTCTGTGGAAAATACTGGTCTTTGTTCATACAAAGCAGCAGTTATTACACTTAAAACACATTTAGAGCAGTATGGCACAGGGTGTCTTGTACAGAATTTCAGATAGGAGAAATAGTTGCAAATTTAAGAACTCTTACTTGATATTTATTCATCAATGCTACTTTTGCTACAGTAGGGAAACAAATAAATATTGTGCACTTACATGCAAAGGACAAAATTCTTCCATTTGCAAACACACTAATGAGGTTTTTGAGGGAACAGCATTGATATCAGTTATTCTGTGACTATGTTTGGAAGGTAGGAAAAACCGAATAAGTAAAATAAGACATTAAGCAAATGATCAATGCAGAAACTTTCATTGAATCTAGAAAAGCAAACAATAGCTGCTGAAGGTTAGAGTCCGGCTTATGTATGTGACTGAGGACCTCTAAATGAACACTGATAGTCTCAAGGTACTCATTAAAAATATCTGCTATTTCTTATTAAAGTTAATAATGTTCTCAGATTCCTGCCTCTGAGACCAGGAGAAAAGGCTATCTAGGTGCAATAAAATGTATTGAAAAAGTGGGGTTTATGCCATATAATCCTTTTTCCAGGAGAAAAAAGAAAAAACCCTTCCAAGTTCTTCCATAACTATAATATAAAAAATTTATAAGTAAATACAAAATCAATCTGCTTGCTTAGTGTGGAAGCAATACTTATCTCTGCATTTCTATTTTATCAGCTCACATTGGCCTACACAATATATTACCAAATGGTAAAATAATGCTCATTAGGTCAGTAGCTATTCATGAAACTGCCCACTCTCTCATTCTACTTTGAATCTTTTCTCCCCACAAATAAAGGGCTACAAAATGCATCGCTGGACTTGCAAAAATAGACTTCTGACAGAAACTCCTTATGATGGCTGCACTAAATGTGTCTCTTATTTCTTCTAACATCAATTTTCCTCTGCTGTTTCTCATTTAGTTTTTCCCTGACTTTTTGTTTTCCTTGTGTTTTCTTCATATTTTTTTACCAAAAGATTCCATCAAAGTGGTTCAGTCACCTCCCTTTAAAGGCATTTTCTGCACTTTAACTTATTATTGAAATGATACTAACTCACGTCACACAACATCAACATCATCTATTAAGAGAAAAACACCATGTAGAGATTGCTAATTTTGTGTTGAGAATTAATAATGTTTGAAATGGAAATGAAGAAAAGAAAAATAAAAATAATCTTAAACACACACATTATCAAGTAGGGAACAAAATGGAACTGAAAGGCCGTGAAAGCCCAAAGCTTCATGAATAAATAAGGATTTTGATTCTAACCTTGGATTGTTTGCATTAAGTGTAAACACTCTTTTCTAAACTTTTTATGAAATTCAAAACTTGGTAAAACAAAGCTGTTTAATTAGTAATAGCTTCACACAGTGAACTGTCAAGTAATGTACCTAAGAACCAGAATTTTCAGCTTACACAGCAACATAAACCACTCTGCTTTGTCTTTGAAAGGCAGAGCTCTAATAGGTATTCAGAGGCACTCTGCCCAGGATGAACTTTTACAGTCAAGCAGCCATTATACAGGAATGCACAGCAGTAATTTGAAAGGGTAAACTTGTTTTCCCAATGCTAGACTAGATTTTTCTAGTTGCTATGAGAAAGCCATAGTCTGGTGTTGGGATTTGTTGTTATTCTGAGAATTCTAAAATAAGGAAGACCTTAATGCTGGAATAAAAAGACGAGTGCTCCTCACCACCTTTCTTTTGTTCAGGAAAGAGCAAAATCCAGATTATTGTGTTCAAGTATTTAAAATGAATTAAGTTGCACCAATTAAGTCTGCTTAAAACACAACTGACTCTTAAACAGCATAGAATGAAGGAAGATAATTATTTTTTGCCTTTTATAATGTTCAGAAACTTGGGTGTGTGGAGTTTGGAGTCAAATCCAATGTGATTTCCACTTCAGACTTGCTTTGATAACCAGACTACTTAATTTAATACTTTCTTCTTTATACACAATGTATTTTAAAATTAATTTTCTGTTTGTTTGGGAGGAGGGGGGGTTGCCTTTTTTCCCCCAAAGGGATACATCTCTGAGCAGTGCCTAAGCAGATCTGGAATAAACACCATAACAAAAACTGAACTTCATATTTCTTTGACAAAGCTCATAATGCTATCTGAAAGAGCCATGCATCAGTCTCACTCTGCAGATGATGAAATGGGTCTGCGAAAACAGAAGACACAGATGTGAATAACTGGAAACCCTTATGTGACCTGCAGTAGCTCTACTCACGTCAATAATTAAATCAATATGTGATTTCATGTCAAGGAAGAAGTTAATATGCACTCTCCCGACTATCTGCTCCTGATCCTAACTGTGGTTAACTGCTTGTGGAACTGCTGTTTCTGAAGAAATTCTACAGCACTGTTTGATAATTAAGCTCCCAAAATCAAATGTGGAGCCTCTATTTCACAATGAGCTTTTTTTTATTCACAATTCATTATTTACTTTTTTTCTGCTGTTTGGTCTCCTAAAACCATCTCATTTACTACTTTTTCTTTCTTCTCAGTTCCTTTTAAATTCTGTTCTTACATTTTATATGATTTTGTTCTCTATCAAAGAATTGCCACTGCAGCTTGCGTGATGAACAAATGGACTGGATGATGTAATTCATCTTTATCATCTTTCCTTACTTTAAAGCATAAATCACATATTCACTCATAAACATGTTCAAATCTCCAGCTAGAAGTTATAGAATTAACCTAGAAGATACGAAGTTCCTATATGCGTTTCTCAGCAATTTTTTTTTTTCTTTCTGAAAGGTTTCTGTCTGCTACCAGCAATTTAGTAATAACCTCCAATCTTGTTTACTCAGGAAGAACACTGAGCAAGAACTCTAAGCAGACTGTACACGGCAAAAAAAGACTTTTTAGATGGGCTATTTCTGCAAGGAAGAAACTCTTAATGAAAGGTGTGATTACATGCATTTTCTCACATTGCATACTGGAGTCTCAGATATATGGGGGTTTTTTACCATAAAACCCAAACTAGATAATATAATTGGGCTAAAATGACAAGCTCCTGTCTAGAGATAAGAAGAATTGGTTCTGTTCTCAGTTCTTCCTCTGACTGTATCTTTCTTTCTTCCCTGTATAAATTGATGAGAGTGTTTAAACTTTTTCATAGTTCTTTTTGAGAACTAAGAAAGGAGACATGTAAATGTCAAGTGTTATATTTAACTGTCTATATATCTTCCTGATAACACAGCTGTGTTGTCAAAATAATATTCTGGAGGCAGCCACAGACAGAGGAAAAGAGTACAAGTGAGAAGAAAGATTCGCTTTATTCCATGAGTCTTTGTGATACAGTTAGAGCAGAGATGGGGACAGAGAATTATAGAGGGGCTACTGTTTGATTGAGGGAGAAAGCCCTAAATATTTTCCCAATATATATTATGTTTGCAAAAGGGGAGTAATATGGAACAAATTTATGTAAATTTTATTGATAGCTGAAACATATAGGTGTCTCCTAAGAGAAAACTTAAAACACATTTCTGATGCCCACAGTTCTCACTGACCTGAAGAGTTTTCTTTCCTTTGTAAACAGAAATACCTTGAAACAGCAAGGAGATGGGTTTTTTCTTTCAAATGTAACTCCCTAGTGTATATACTTACTTTAGAAGATCTTGTATGCCTGTGAATTTGATTTTTCCTATCTGTCTTTTCACCTAGTTGAATAAAACCTCTTCCATTCACCTGCAAACTTTTTCTTTCCTCTGTTATCAGAAAACCGCAGCTATAACAGCCACAGCTCTTTCTTTCTGTGCCATTATCAGAGTGCAAGAAAGGTCTTAAAAGCACTGAACTTTCCCTTCCTTTCATGGCTATTTATTTACCACACAGCCTGTGGGTTAATACAAGGCAGGATTTAATTTGGCTTGCTAGATTAGGGCTGCCGCATTTGAACAACAGATCTTAAGACATTATGGAGCAAGGCTGGATTCACCTTGCTGCCTTCTCCTTAAAGCTCACCTCGGAGAAGTAAATGAAATAGTGGCATAAATACAGAGCTCTGCAGATGGTCAGGCAATAAGCCAGGCAAATAACAGGAGAGAAGAAACAGAGTCAGGGCTTCATCTGACCCCTGGGGAGTCCTTGAAGGCTGCAGAAGCATATTGTCCACCTCTTGCTGCAGGAAATACTGCAGTTTGTGAGGCTTTATAGACACAGCATCAGTTCCAGCACGTCAATATTAATGACATTTTGAGTCAGGAGTGAAACCCAACTGACACAGACCAATCCTCCTTGTTGACCAGGGAATATTTTCTAACACTAGCTCTCATTTAAGATTCTTCAGTGCTGGCTCTCCTACTTTTTATAGCCATGAGCTGATGAAGCTACAGATGAGGCCTCCAGTAAAAACATTAAAAAAAAAAAATCCCCCAAAAATACAAGCAAAGGGAAAAAACTCCAAAATAAACAAAAAACCTTAAAAATAATAAACTGTAATTCATCATATTTTAAAAAAAAACAAACACAAGGAAGTGAAACTGGAAAGCATCAGTAAAGAACATTACTTCTGCTTCACTTCATCTGAAATTCAGCTTTGTTTCCTATCTGTTCTTTATATTTGTGTATAACATTTGGTGGTGGGTAGTAATTTGTTAGCTGCAGAATTAAACAGTTCTTGCAGTTTGTTTTGCAGAAGAGTAATAATATAGATTCTCTGGCCTAGCTATGCACAGGGCTTAAGCAATTTCTTCAAGGATCTTTACACCATTCAATATAATTTGTTATATACTCAGTTTTTTCTTCTTAGGGTTCCATATTTCTGTGTTCCCCTTAGCATACTGGTTATCTTGTGTTGAATCTATCAATTTCTATGAAGAAACAGATCTGAATCACTTGGCAAGACCATTTGTATGCCGGGACAAGAAATGCAGATCACCTTTGAAAAGCTTGAAATGTTTACATTAAATGAAGTAAAGTAAAAATACAATAAAAAAAAAAGGTAGAAATTATTTTTTCTAATCCAAATTAAGTGTCTAATTATGTATTAGAAAAAGGTACAATTCTTTCTCCTCTAACAAACAATAATAGACAGGCACTGGTAGACGAAAACTCATCTCCTCCAGAGATGGTTATGAAAATACAAATCTTAGAATGACTCACCTTTTGAAGATGTTTATTGTGTGACTGCCCCAGGCACAGATGTTTCATTCTTGATATCTAAAGACAGACAAATCCCTTCCTACATAGAAAGCTATGAAATAGTGACTTGGGAGCTGGACTGCCTGGCATACAATGACAGGTATGTGTGAATTTGCAGCTCATCATCCACAGGTATTATTGGCTTTTTACATGTTATGAATTAATGTAACCCACAAAACTGCACAGGCTCACTGTTCTGTGAAATTTGGAAGGTATAATTATGGTCTCTAATTATGAAAACAGATGTAACATTCTGCCAGTGATAGCATAAGGGTTAAAATTCTAGCATCTTAAGAGACAGATTATAAGGGGGGATGAAGAGAATAGGGCTAAAATGATTTCTTAAACTGTAACAAGGGGGTAAGGGGGGGTGGTGTTTAGAAATGAGTAACAAATCTGAACATCCTGAGCAGATCAGGCTGTCAGAAGATGATGCGAGCTTGCCACAACCGTTGTTTTAATCAAATTGAGTGTAGTCTCAACCATATTATGTGAAACAGCACCTGTGTAAAATGAAGTATACAATAGAACAATATAGGTTTAATCATTAATATGGGAAGGGGGAGGTAGAAAGGGGAGGTAGAAGGGGTTATAAGCTGGTCCATTTCCAGTGTATGGTCGAAGCCTAGATTTGGGGGTCTAACTCCCCGGGCTTCCGCACGCTTCAATAAAACACCTCATATACAATCAGTTCTGATTGTGTGTGTATCCGAACACTAACACCAGTATTAATAGCACTGTTCAGTGTGACTATTCCTGGCACTGACATACGATAACATGTAAATTTCTGCATCATTTAATGCAGCCATATCCATGAAACAGATCCTCTTACCCCTCTTATCAGTTTGAATCCCATTTCAGATCATGATTTCGTTTGCCTTTAGGGTCAACATCATGTCTTTCAGCTTTCTCTTAAGCAGAGCAATTCCTCTGAGGATATAGCTTGGCATTACATGATGCAATCCTGAGATTTACCTCAACATGAGCTGAAAAGCTAACTCCACTATTTTTCCCTGAATTACTTTTCTTTTTTTCCCTCATAGAGCTAACATTTGCACGTTGACTTAATGAAATTTAATTCAGATTATTTTTATGGGCCTAATATTGAGATCCTGCTGCCAGCCTAAAATGTCCATGCAACAGATCCACTGACATGACTAGCATACTTCAGAGGAGCAAGAATTTACTGCAATGTGATCAGAGCTTCATGAACTCCCTGTGAATGTAGTGATTTGCATCCCTCACAGAAATCTCTCTGCTGCTTTATATGATCATCTGTTTCTGAATAAAGCCATATGCCTTCTAATCAGAAAAATCTGAAACTTGCTTCCACAAAACTTTGCAAGGGATATCTATCTACCTTCCTTAGGAATAACCTTCTCACAAAGACAATGAGGCCTTGATTTTGCCCAATGACACTCTGTGATATCTCTCCTTGGATACTTCAAAGGCTAGATCAGCCCTGAGAAATCTAGTCCAAAATTGATACTCACCACGCTTTTAGGAAGAAGATGGATATTATTCTGAGGTCCCTTCCAGCCTGAATTACCCTGTGATCCCACAAGCATCTAGTCACAGCCTAAAACCAAAAGTACCTAAAATTTTTCTGATATGGTGAAACAACCTTCTAGCTCTGGGCTCCACTAGAAAGATATCTTCTGTTGCACACACTTCTTTGAAGCCTACTGTAGAGACCATTTTCTGTGACCATGAAGGGATTTTCTTGGAGTAAGGATGCCCACCTGTTCCATTTCCCCTTGTGCTATGAGGTCATATCATCAACAGCAACTCAGCAATGTAGAGAATTGGACCAGAAATAACAAAACTATCATGTGTGAAGGATGGAATTTAGCAACAATTGTGGGAAAAATGGAAGGAGCACCAAGACAGGGTATATCAGAGTGCAACACACTGATGTCCACCAGATCTACGAGTCACTGGGACCCCGGACACCCAAATGGAGAAACCAAGTACAATGATTAAATCCTGACAGGGCACACAGCAGGTACAGAATAGAGAAGCCAACTGCCAGACGAAGTCAGAATAGCCAGTCCCAAGGCAACAGTCAAGTTTGTGGAGTTTATTCTCAGTATGTCACATGACACTTTGAGCACTTTGATTCTGTATAGGAAAAAAACATTAAAATATTTGTTTATTCTTTCTAGCCATTGTTCTCAGACACTTCTCAAAATTCTGTTGCATTCAGTCATTTAAATTATGTTCTCTTTTCTTGGTTTTAGTATTAAATATTCCCCAGATACAGGAAAATTTCTCAATAATTAACTCTATTTTTCAGTCCAGGCAATCAGTCTATCGGAGTAATTTTGTACTATACTTTTTCTGTCACTGGCTACTCTGATTTTTAGTACCAGGAAATTTTATCTCTACTGCACATCTCTTCCTCTGGGTCATTGCTTTACAAAGTAAACAGAACTGCTTTAGCAGTCATTCCTGCCTCTGACCATCTATTTAAAACATTTTCTCTCTCTTGGAGTTCCAAACCAGTAAGTCAGTACTGTAATGTATTCACCAAATTTGTAGGTGTATTTCAAAAAGCATTTTTACCCCTGCAATTTGAAAGTAGGTAATATGCTTTCATTTGCCTTCTCTGATAGAAATTGTTTAGCTAATAGCCTGCATAGTACTCAAAAATTCAATTGTAAGTTAATGCATGGACATATTATGTCTATGACTTTCTCTTATCAGCCTTCTGCTTCCTCTTTTTAGAAAATGTCGAATGTTGACTGTAATCTGATTTTTTTCATAAAAATACTGATATACTTAATTAAATTACTGTTTACTAAATAGTACCCTGGGACTGTCACTGATTAGTACCTCTGATGTATTGATAACTGCAGAATTCTAACTTAAATGTCCACTGTTACTTAACATTCTTTTAACTCACTTTCAAAATATAAGATTCTTTATTCCATCAGTTCCACAATCTGCTTCCAAATGTACATATACAAAAATGTACCTTTTTCAGAACCAATGCCAACCTATGTCCTTGAAGCATCCCCTTTTGGTGAAAAAGGGAAAATAAATATAAAGCAAATGATGATTTAAACAAAACTTTCCATCCTAAAGCACCTGGTGAAGTTGACCTGAGTTTGTGATGTCAAAGTTCCAGTTAAGACCTGTATGACTGCAAAGAGATTTTCTATATATGTACATATGTACAGACGAAATGGCAAGTTTCTTTTAGCCCCTTACAAACTGAGCTTCTTCATGATTTATTCTTCTGCATTTCTCATCAACTGCATAGGTTGTGAAATAGATTTGGCAGGAGATTAATGTGACAAGTATCACCCACAAGCTTGCTTAAAGAGCTATCATCTCTACAAGGGTAGCAAATGGTATGAAGTAGTCCCTAGACATTAAATTTCCTTGCTGATTTACCCACTCAGGCACTGAATATATCAGTAAAGCAAGTGGCTCAAAGGTAATGAGTGCTACTTGTATCCTCACCATCAAAGTGTATTAATTGACTGCAAAGCAGCTATTGCTTCTATTTTCCTTCAGATTTAATAGAAGTTTAATAATATAAATAAATATATTTTTTGTTCATTTTTTCAAAGAAAACTGTAGAATAGTACAAGTAAAGAGTTATAATTTCTGTGATATATCATATAGGTTTGTACATAATTGTACAGTTTCTGGTGGCCATGAACTTCCCCATATTCATCTTATCAAAACAGATGAAAAAATGTGCTTGAGAGCTTTTCAGCCAACCGTGACACCTGATTTTAAAAACTAATTTGTATCCTTTAAAAGCTAAAAAACCCTCTCACTTTTCTAGCATGAATGTTGTTTTTTGTTGTGAGCCACAATACCAAGTAAAAACAGCCATTTCTTAAAAAATAAACACATTAGGGGAAAAAAAGAAGTACAGTTTTACTTGCCTGAAAAATGATAAATAGTGTTGCTTTAAACTGTAAGACAAGCCATAAGACAAATTGCTAGGAAAGTAGCACATAAAACGAAACACAATCAGAAAAAACAAACCCCAAAAGTGGTCTGCATAGACACAGTTCATGTTGCTGTTACTTTTTATTCTTTTTTTTTTCCTGCATCCCATTCTGAGCATGGTATGCTTGGTTTTAACCTGAAAAGGGGTAGATTTAAATGGTACATTAAGAATAAATTCTTTGCCTTGAGGTGAAATCCCGGAACAGGTTAGACAGAGAAGTTGCTGACGTCCCATCTGTGGAAGCGTTCAAGGCTAGGCTGGATGGAGGTCTGAGAAGCCTGGTCTAGTGGAAGGTGTCTCTGTCAAAGGCAGGGGAGTAGAAGCTAGATGACCCTTTAAGTCCTTTCTGAACAAAATGGTTTTATGATACAGTGATTCTATATCTTCTGCACGGCTGAGTACAAAGTAAAAGGAGTACTCCCTTTTTCTCCAGCTCGGGTTCTAAGAGATAAGAGTTACTGATAAACCCCCAAAAATTCTCATTTCTGGACAGAATTTCTCAATCTTTGTGTATAAAAATCACCTATCCTTTCAGAAGAAGAAAAGAAGTTGCTTTATCTATTTTCTTTGCAAATATTTTTTGCAGATCATGGAAAGAGGGAGACAAGAAAAATACATGAAGCTACCTTTGTGACCCCAATTCTTCAGCTTTCCAGAGCCATAATCTACTTAGGCATAGACCTATTAAAAACAAGTGAAGAGTACATCTACATCTGAAATAACTTTGCAATCAAATTTACTCTTGAACCTTGGTCTCCTTTTTTGTGTTAATTGGTATGGATAAAACACTGCAGAAGACATGTTTTACCATCCTCTGGCATAGTCTTGCAACAACATGCCAGCAAAGCTTTATGTCCTCAAATACCATCATGCACCCTCATTTTCACCTTAAAAAGTACACCATTCTAGTGAGCTGTGCTAACTCTGAATTAAAAACAAAACAAAACAAAAAACACACATAAAAAGTGAGGTTTTTTAGTCCTAAATTCTGTACTCTGGGCTCAGGAGAGATGCAAAAGCAAATCTTATACAACATGGATTTGTCCAGCCTTTCTGTGAGGGAACACCCTTATGTGTGTGGACAGAACTCATCTCTACCATCTTTGGCTCCAGAGCCCACTGTCCAAGGTAGAGGTTCTTCATAGTGTAGACCTTCTAAAGACAGGGCAGGAATTCACTGATCAACCTTCCCAGCAGGACTGGACACACCCAACAGAAAGGGTACTGGTAGTACATGCAGTTAGGTGATGAAGTTTTTTTTTAACATATTTCATTATTGTTTCTAATAATCACTTTGTAGATCCCTTCTTACTTTCTCAGAGACTAGCAACAGTCTGGAAAAGTTCAGGATCTCTTTATATTGGCAGAGATAAGAGACAAAACAGCAGAATAGCCCTTGGCAGATATGAAGGCAAAGTGATGGGCTTCACACCATAACCCCACCTTATGAGAGCCCATGTTTTGTCTCCCATATGAGAAGCTCTAAGTGGATCAGACTGAGGTGACCAGCCTGGACCATCACAGAGGGAAACAAAGTTAGAAAATTCATGCAGCACAGCATGGCAAGTGGGAGATATGTGGGTTTACATCAGTATGCTAAGATTCACATCTGTAATTCTCACTATTACTTGTGTAACCTTTTGGCATGTCTAGAGATTACAGATTTAGAAATATTTAAGGCACATAAGATTTGAACTAACCAAGAAGGAGTATTAAGTTATTTTGTTCTGACATAATGTATAGAGGGATCATAGACTGACCTTGTATTTTGTGGATTTGAGATTTAATGTTACTTACTCCTAAGGGAGAACAAATAATGCAATGACACTATACTCCAGCCACCTGTGAGTTACTGATTAGACAGAATATGTAAGAAACAAAAGGTATCTTTGGGAAAATAGAGGAATAAAAAAATGTCACTGAAACACTATTGTGTATTCCCTTTGGAAACCTTAATTTAAAGTAATAACACTTCAGGAGTGAGCAATGCTTTTCTAATTGCTTGTATTATCTCCTTACCAGTGTTTCACAACAGGTAGTAGATAGATTGTAACTGGCAAATCTCTAAAGACTTTATACAGAAGCATAAACACACAAGTAAAAAATATAATTTCAGTGATTACCTTCCAAGCCTTTAATAAAAGTAGTTAAGGCTGATTTAAAAGCCTCCCCTCTGATGGTAATAGCCTATTTGTCAGACATTATTATACAGTGATGATAGTCATTGTGCAGTAAAATGCCTAGCATTTCGCATTAAATGCTGATTTTTTTTTTCAATTTTTTTCTCTCTAGATGTTTATATCATGACATGTAGTGAAGAGGTTGGCCTGAAGACTGGCTCTCTAACCCCAAATGCATCAAGATTTAAAAATTTTGGAACTGTATATTTACTTATATGTTGAAAGGAAAGTTATTGCTCATCAACAAATAAGAAATATGTCTAAGGGCCAACATGATATAATTTTCAAATTGAAAAAGTTTATATTCACACTAAATAAACACTGAATGAAGGTTTAACCCATTACAGATGTCACCTTTGAGTTGAAACAGTCTCTTCCTTTTGACTGAAATTGGACTTTCATTAATGGATATATTTCTCCATAAATTCTAGCCCTCAGGTTCTGTCTTTTAGAGTATTACATTTTGTCTGTGTTTCGTGGAGTTTTATTACATGACTTTATTAATGAGTCAGGTCTTGGACTCTATTTCTGTCTCTAGTCCTCTATTCTCTATTTCTTTATTCCTTTAATAGACTATATGGTGTGGAAATCCTATAATTAGTGAATATGTGTTATAGGAAAATTACTATTAGCCCTCTCTGAGGAGGCCACCCAATGGTCTTTAAAATCTCTGTGATTTTTTCCTCACAAGTTTACAATAAATTAGACAGATTATGAACTGATAGTGAGGAAAGAAGAATGACTAAAATTTTTGTTTTAGTACAGAGAAACTGAAATACTTATTTATTTACTTTTATTTTATTTACAGTGAATTCTTGTAAGTGATCTTTATTTAAACCAGCAAAGTTAATAAATAAGTGTGGTTGCAATAAGTATCTGAAAAAAAACCTTCAAATTTTATTTTCCATAATCAGCTGTTACTCTGTAAATAACACCATATAAATAAGATACTTGATATTCAGCTCATGCAATGCAGTAGACACTTCACATCATTTACTTACGGCAAGAAAAAGATTTCTTTCTCTTCCAAAAAATAATCAGTCTGAAGCATGTCAAATTTCCTGTGAAAAGTACTGACATTTTCTGTAAGAATGACAAGATATGCACTTAATTGACAACAGATTCGTGCAAAGAATATGGGAATGTGCTCATTGCATAGAAATAATAAACCGGGGAAAAAATTAAAGAAAAATACTGAACTGTTCCTAAAATTCAGTAGAGAAATCCCTGTTATACTGTTGAGTGCTTACAATCACCTGGATAAAAATTTTTCATTTTATTAAAAAAATACTTTTAAAGTATACTATATTTATTTAACAACCTCTCCAAAATTTTTCAAGAACTTGCTAGCTTATATTTATTCAAAACACAAAGCTCTATTAATATGAGATAACATGTTTAATGATTTTACTACTATAGAAGGTACTGGTTCATTAACATGTTATCCTTAATGAGTTTTCTTCCATCATTATTTCTAATTTAGTCTTCAGTAATTTACTGCAACAGATTAGTTTGCTGTCAAGGAATAGAAGTGCACCCAAAAGCCATGTTAGGACTGCCTGCTGAACACAGGGAATTAGTGTTTTGGTGACTTTTCTAGATAACAAAGGACCTTATGCTGTTGCACTGATAGCAGAGAGAGTAGTATCTGGCAGACTTCTGTCCCTATGTGAACAACTTCCCAATAAACTAAGTCCCCCCTAAAAATATATCCGGATAAATGGATAACAAAAAAAATATACATTATTATTGCAAAAATAGTTTATCAGATCAAGCAGAAAATTCCTCAAAAGTTCACAATAAAAATCTTTAATTCCACAAGAAATTCAGCATTACAATACAATACTTAAAGGTAATACATACCTGGTTTTGTCCTAAAGCAGAAAGAAAGTTTATTGTATCACCTTCACCACAAATGTTTACTAAAGCTACAGATATGCTGCTGAATATGCCCCTGGGGTCCCTGGTCCAGAGGGCTTGTGGACACAGGCTTGTGTCCACTCTCCTTGT
The DNA here is from genome assembly GCA_013398995.1 of Alaudala cheleensis. Classification (NCBI taxonomy): domain Eukaryota; kingdom Metazoa; phylum Chordata; class Aves; order Passeriformes; family Alaudidae; genus Alaudala; species Alaudala cheleensis. Next base: position 29,062 of record VWYE01019479.1, on the reverse strand, counting down.
GGAGAGTCCCATCTACATCAGATTGGCTGCATCAAGACCTCATAGGTTTCAGATTTGTGTCTCCTAGCTCCACACTGCACTTTGCTTGCCACAGGACAAAACTGGATGAGGAAGAGAGGGTGTTATTCTCAGTTCAAGTGTTTTAAACAGTTTGAGGACTGTGCTGTGGCCAACTAGAGGTTTCTTTTCTGAAAACACGAAGATGTGACTGTGTTGCATAAATAGCACATTGTCAGTAGGACAGGTAATGGCATCTGAAGGTTCAGAGCATTCTGGGATAGTACTGAAGGGCAAAGAATGCAAATCTGGGGCAATCTCATCACACTGCTTACTTGGACTGAGTCACTTACACTTCCTACACTATCCAGGAGAAAAAGGCCTTAGTTTCTTCTAAACTGTCTTTTGCAAGCAATGCTCCTCACTGAATATGCTGTAAATCAACTTTCTTTTTGCACCAGAAGCTGATGATTTGGGACCACGTCTCCAGTGTTGCCCTTTACTCTCACTGTATGAACAAGTGATCTTAAAAAAATGAGATGTTTTGAAAAACTAATAATTTATGTTAAGCACTTAATTGAAATAGTGCAATTTGGAAATTTGGCTTTAACTCACTCAAAGTCTGCCATAGTTTCATTAATTATAACGTTCAGATAATATTATCACTTACTCACTGCATCAAAATATCACAAGGATTGTCTAGAAAGTGATTGCAAAATAGCTTTGTCTCAACTGAGGACATAATCACTTTTCAGGAAACCCTTGAGGCAGTCACTGAAAACCCTTCCTGACTGAGGTTCACTAAAGCTTGGGAGACTGTCCTCAGGACATAACTCTGGTGCTTCAACGGATTTTAAGATGAAAGATATCATCTAATGATTGTGCTCTACAGACAGCAGCATCTGGATTTCTTTTTTAAGCAAGATGAAAATAGAAACAGAAGTTCAAATCTGTATATAATCTCTTTGGTAAATCAAACACTGTTCTATTCCAAGAAAAAGACCCAGGTTCAAGCATACTGATGAGCATACTGTTAATTACTTTTGACTGTATAATATCTTTTGGGAATACTCCCCTTTTATATTTTCACTCTTGACACGATGTATAGGATATGCGATTTGTTTATTGAAACAATAAAAGACGCAACCTTTAATTTATTTTCTTCTGGACAAAACCAATTAAGGCACTACACCTCCTGGAGAAAACTGCAGTATTGTGTTGAATTTTCTGTTTCAAGACACCTGATGACATGTCAAATATGTCACCCAACAGAGTTTTGGAAAGAGAATTTTGCACAAGCAAGTGATATTTAAAGGCAAAAAACAACTAATGACTGTTTAAAAGGCAGACTCATTCTGTTCTTGCTTATGTATTCATTACTGCAAACATTACAGCCATAATACACTGCTCTATTGTTTTTTAATGTTTGATTTAATGTTAGTATATAAATCCCACTATCATCGTCATAACATTACTTACTGAATTTGACAATGCTGCAGATTACAATGGAAAACACAATGCAGACTACACCAAGATAAAACCATCTTAAATTCATCAGGAGCCATTTCTTTTCATGTCTGAGAATGAAAGTTATACCACAGTCTACAGCTATTACTGAATTTCTCATGTTAGAGACTTTAATAGCACCCTCTCAAGATTCTGAAATTGCAGCCTGAGATGTACACACTTTTTCTCAACTTACTTTTATCCTTTAAGAACTTTTTATTACTTTTCTGTGAAGGCAAAAGCTACCACAGAGACTTTATAATTATAGACACTCTCATGTCTTTTTCCAGGCATTCTCAGGCCATTTGTACTTTATTCCTATGAATTACACGGAAGTTTCTTCAGTGAATCCACATATAAACACTGTAAAAGTTATTGATGAAATCATAGTTCTTGTCAGTATTATACTATATGACACATTTTCCTAAACCCCTGGATGAGAGCAACAGTCATTAAAGTTCTCAGCTATCAAAGATTGACTCCCAAATACTCTCTTTTTAGAAACTTTGTTCAATTCCCTGAAACACTTTTGAACCACATTATCTGTAGGGACACAGACTTACTCACATGGATTGGTTAACTATTACATGTATGGAAAAATTTAATTGGTCTTACAACACTGACTAAGAAAACAGCTGAAAACACTGAAGCTGCACTTCCTGCCATGAGATCATGAGATATTTGCTGTCTTAAAATGGAAAACCCCAAATTTATCAGCCCTTGTGACTCAACAGGTATCCATGTTGAGCAACTTGCAGCATGAAGAAAGCTGCAACCATATTTCCTCACCAGTCTGATAGATATTCTCTTGTACTGAGTAGAAATACTGTTTCCAAGTTCCTTAAGGTCATTTGGATTCCTTATCAAGCATGTAAGTACTATGGCCCCTTCAATGCAGAGGAACAGCCTGATCTCAGGAGGCAATGGATTTTAGTCTCTACTCTTGAGGCTTGAATTTTAAGTGAAAATCTAAAAGTACATCATTGATTCACTACGACCTGTCTCCATTATACAATTGCTAGACAACATGAACATATTTTAGAAATATAACCTCAGTTCAACTGTTTTATTAATTCTTAAACATAGATATAGAAGTAGATAGATTTTTATATTGCTATATATAAATATCTTCCCACTTCTTTTCAGCCTACAGACAGGCAATTTTGGTTGCCCCTACACTGCAGGATTCCCTGCATTGCACATTTGCATTCTGGCTATATCTCTTACCATGTTATGGTTTCTATTCAATGGAAACTTGTGCATGGGTAGGCAGAAAGTCACAGTGCTCTCTAGCTGTTTTCCTGATTCGGAAGAACAAGCATTTTGTGAAATATAAGTGCAACACAGTCCAGTTTCAACCACTGATACAAAGCAAAGTGCCAATTATATGCAGAAGACACACAGTGAAACTTAATCTTCACTACATCTGATTATTGCAATTACAATATTAGAGTGCTGGGAAAGAGTTGCCTCTAGAATGGAGCAGTTGGATAAGATTCAGCTGTACCTCAAGCTGAACCCAACCAACTCAGCTGTATTTCTACAATCTATATTCAGGTTAGCAGTATCTCTTCTGCTACATGATATAAGGCTTTGGCCTATCTTGATGGAAAACTATCTGGACTTGTTTATTTAATCACTGCTCAGACAGACAGTGCCAAGGACGTTTCTGAAAGAATGACACCCTCAGTTCTTTGGTATTCTCAACAGACATAGGTGCTTCAGTCCATCAGATCTGCCCTGAAGTAGCCAGTGCCTCCTCATAGAATCAATAAACAAGTTCAGGGCTTCTAAATGCTTTGTGTACACATGCTGGGAAATTCAGCATGTAAAACATTGTGGGGAAGAAATGATGGGGTTATAATAGGAGTCAATAAAGTAATGAGTGGGGCAAACAGCTAAGTATGGATTTACTATTTGTTATTCCTTGAATAAAAGCACCACAAGCTACCAAAACACATAGGTGTAACCTTCAAAAGAAGAAAATGTGGACCTTTACACACAGTGTAAGTAAATCTGTGGAACTTCCTGCCACATGACATTGTAAATGTTAAATGGATTTTTAAGTTCAAGTGGGGACTGTGCAAGTTCATGGGAGAAATTTTCATCAGTAGTTACCATCTTCAAACACATCAGCTTTTCTTGTTCAGAAGTTTCTAGACAGTAATACTATGATGAGCAAGTTTAACCATATTTTTTCCATTCATATACTCTTTTTTAGATATCCACACTTGGTTAATGTTGGATGGACAATACAGGGTCTTTTGACATGGTTTTCTACAGTGATTCTATCTCCATCACGTCTTCTTTATCATGAAAGCACTCCATAACTGTGAGCACAAATATTTGTGTTCTGTCTTAATGAAAGAAGGCCAGTGGATGAATTTGAGCAGTAGAAAGACATATTGTCTATCCTTTTCCAAAGTCCATTCCCTGGCTTTGTGTTCATTTCCTATGTATTAAATTTCTGGGCAAGGACAATCAAAAGAAGTCAGAGGTAGGGAATGAAACCTTCTAATTGTTTACAAGGCAAATATGCTGCATTGCTGGGAAGTATAAACATAACCCAGCTGATGCCCCCTGACCTTATTATTGTGGATTTGTTTCTGGCCCTAATTATATCTTAGGATAATTGGAGCTTTCTAAATGATGACCCCAAGATCAGGTTTGCATCTACAAGTTGAAATGTATTACACATATTTCTTCCTTATTGGGATAGTCAAGAATAAACACAAGACTAACATTAGTCACATTGTTTAACCTGGCACTGAGAGGCACTTGGATGTGAGTACAGTATAAGAAACTATACATTGTGGAGCTGAATTTCAGAAAAAGAACGGGTTAGGTGCAGACAGAATAAGTGGCCTCCAGAGGTCATAACAGAAGTTTGTGTAAAAACAAGAAATAAATCTTCAGCTTTCCAGTCCAATGCTTTCATCATGAAAAGATCATCACAAGAGGGAAGATTTCTCCGGTTAACACTGCACACTCAATTCCCAGCTGTGCCATATTCTCGTGACAGCAGCTATCAACCGTTACAAAGCAACTTAAGACCCTTTTATTGCAACATTAAGCCAACCTTTCATAGACATAAAGCTGAATCAAGATCTTGATTGCCAGTCTGCCTCTGTTTAATAGCTCCACAGAGCAAATTTATGAATGCTACTATCTTAATACCCACTTTGTTTGTATCCTTTTGTTATTGTCCTGTCCCTAAGACTGAAAATGTTCAGTACCACTGAAGAGAACTGATGTTTCATGTTTAGTGCATATACAGAACTGTAACCTCCCAGATTTTTTCCAGTATATTTTCCCAGATATCAGAAGTATAAATGCAATCTAGTCATTCAAGACAAAACTTTAGACTTCTAAATTCTAGCTCTGTCCCTAATCTCCATCTTTGCAAGTAGGAATAATAATCCATCTCTCACAAGCGTTACAAGGACAAATGCTATTCTTAAAGTGGATGAAAATCTGTGCAGTAAATTCACTGTATGGGCTGAAAATCTTACTAGGGCCTATCTTTTTGATTCACTCTACAATTTGTCAACATGTGGAGAACATTTTGTGCTGAGTTGTGGTACCCTAGTCATAAAGGAACAAATGTTCCGCGGTCATGGCTACAGCTACATTGCTCAGTGCAGGTTTATAGACCTCTCCCCAATATTCTGTACAGGTGTTTTGGGGGCATTATGGTGAGGTTCAGATATCAGTTATCTGGATGTCTGCATCTAAGGTAGACACCCTACTCTTTTCTTCCTGACCAATGAAATTGAATGGGCTCTTTTAGGACATAATCTTTATGATACCTTTAATCATGTCTAAGTTAGAATGAGATGAATCAGTGATCCTGAGTGGTTTCCTCTGAAAGGAAAAAAAAAACTATTTTGATATTGACGTTTGCACTGGCAATGTCCATATTTCTCAGAGGAATTCTACCTTTCATTATGTGCATTTAATGGACCACAGTCCTCCAGTGGCAACTTGAATGCTTAAGTTTTCAAGTTCTCACTATTCTTTGCTTTCTGCTCTGCTGTACATCCTTTTCTGTACCTTCGGATACAGATTCTTATAACTTACAGCAGGGAATTGAGACTAGTGACAAAATATTTCCTCTCTTAAGGTGAGTTAGTGTGTGTCAGTTTGGACAAGGAGTTACCTGGTAGCAGCACACAAGAAAATGTGAAGGGACACATAGATCAATAGCTTGTTAAGTTGCATCTATGCATAAGGCTGTGATTCAGCCACAGAAGTAAAGGAAACTTTAGCACTCCTGGAGCAGGATAAAATATTCCATCCCAAAAAAGCACTGATGTGATATCAACTATTTTTCTAATCATTTGAACACAGAATTATTGCCTCAGTTCAAAACTTTTTATGGGCTCATTTCTAGGAGGAAAAGATTGATCTGTGGCAATGTATGAGAATATCAAGAAGAAAAATATCATTTTTCTGGAGATCTGTGCAGATGTCATTTCAAAACTGCAGGTCAGCATAAAATCTCCTCTATCTATTTATAAAGCTGTGGCCATCACTCAGCACTATGAACATCACAGTAAATTTCAGATATAAATGGCCAGATCTCAGCAGTAACTAATACCTTCTGAAGTTCTGATTGTCTGTATAGATTTTAAACTTTAAAAATTCTCAGAGGCTGTGATTTTTAAGTCCTATATTGAATAGGTCAAGAGGCAGAACCCATGTCCTTATTTCTACTGCCCATCTTCATTCAAAAGCTGGTTGTCCGCATTGGCAATGTCACCACTGTTATTTAAAGTTTATTGTGAAAGAATTCAAGACATTGATTGACACCACTTCTATTTAATTTTAAAAGTATATTTGTTTGCAGATATTATAGATGTTAGTGCTGTTGCAATGCCCTTGTAATTTTGGATAATTCATATCTTCTTACTTGACCTGTAGTGTTTTTAATTAGACATTAGTTAGTCATTGGCTATGATTCATTTACTCTGTCTTTAGCTCTGTAGACCACTTATCATCTATCCTCCCTTTATAAGGAATAACATCCCAGACTAAAATAGATACCAAGTGGGATGAATTGTCCTCTACAGCACTAATTCTAGTTAAACAGCATGGATTTCCTCTTGGACTACAGAAACTATTTATCTCTTGCCTTAACTGACATCACATGATTGTAAAGGGTGCATTTGGGAGACTAAGGGGAAGCTGCCACTGCCTCTTGCTGAATGTTATTTGCTTTGTGCCATGACTGTACACTACATAATCCAAAATACCCAAGGCGAAAAGAGAGCTTCCCTATTAACCCTGCTGGGATGCAGAGTAGGGGAGGTTCTTAAATTGAAGTAAGGAGTCAAAAAAACTTCTATTCCTCCAAACGACAGATGCCAAAGGCAATGACTCAGTGGTTTCTGCGTGCTCCTATTCTGAGTATTAGGATTATTTTAACAATTTTAAACTTACACTTTATTCACTGACTATGACTTTTCCTTGCATCATATTTTACAATTTATTTCATATAAATTCCATGAGATATTCATGAACAATTTCCTTGATATTTGTAAGAAATGTCACAAATAGTTGTGACATTTGCACAACTAACAGCTTTCATCTTTAAGATCTGTGATGGCTTGCATGAGCAGACTGCTGTAATGGAAGGATGTGAGATTGATAAGAAGGATGGGCTGGGAAGATGAGGTAGAATAACCTGGAATTACTGATGGACAGTAATATGGACATAGCCAGAAACATGCCCTTGCAGCACAGGCTGTCTTGGACTGCCTCGGCCAGCGTATTGACAGCAGGTGGAGGGATGTGACTCTTTCCCTTTATTCAGCATTGCTGAAGCCACACCTGAAATAGTGTGTCCTCTTGTGGGTTTCCCAGTACAAGAGGCACATGGACACACTGGAGACAGTCCAATGAAGAGCAACAAAAAAAGATCAAGGGTCTGGAGCATTTCTCCTGTGAGGAAAGACAAAGAATGGGAATGTTTATTAGCCTAGAGGAGGGAAGGCTCGCTGGGAGGATCTCAGTTCACGTAATTAACCACAAGGAGGGTGTGAGAAGAATGGAACAGATTCTTCTGAGCAGTGTCCTGTGACAAGACCAGAGGTAACGGTCATGGGAAGTTCCCTCTGAGCATCAAGAAACACTTTTTCACTGAGGGTGATGACCTCTGGCATAGACTGCCTGGGAAGGTTGCTCAGTCTCCAGCCTTGGTAACATTCCAAAATCATATGAACTTGGTTCTGCCCAACTGCTTGAGCAGGTCTTGATCTAGATTACTTTCAGAGGTCCCATTCCAATCTCAGCTACTCTATGAGCTCATGAATGAATCTTCTGGAACTTTCCATGAATGGATGTTTTATTTAATGTGGTATTTCACTGTAATTGTAGCTCAGTGCACTTTTTTCTTCATACATTGTTAAATATTTTATTAAAATATCATAAATATTACATGACAATTTCAGAAAGATTTCTCATGTGTATTTCAGGAAATATCTTATGAGCATTGCTATGACATTTCATGAACATACTTATGTTTGAGGAAAAAATTGTATCATCAAATATTTCATGAGTCCTTCCAGAATACTATCCAAGTTTCTTATGAAAACTACAATATTTCAGAGATAGTTATGTTAAATACTTATTGACTACTTTTAAAGCAAGTGGGTTTTTTTGATTGTTAAGTTTTTTTGTTGTTTTGGTTTGGTTTGGTCTTTTTCTTTGTTTCTTGGTTGGTTGGTTGTTTTTTTTGTTTTTTGGGTTTTTTTTGTAATGTGCTATCTATTTCTGAAAAAAAATAAAGCACCAATGGACAAACATTCTAATCTCCTCAGGTATTTTTAGATGGTAGTTCAAATACAAAAAAGTAAGGGTGTAAATTCATCACTGCCATAACCATACATACTGTCAGAAGGAGTAAATGCATGTCGAGAAATTAAACTTGCATCCAAGCATGGAGTTTCCTAGAGTGGAAGAATATCTCCTTTGTGTATTTGCTTTTCCACACCTAGTACTAGTTTTGTTATAACTACATAAATCACTGCTATGTGTATTTCAGGTTTTCTGTATAGACACTTCATAGTAACTAGTGGTGTGGTGTACCTTAAAAAATGTACCTCTTGGTTGTGAAGTAATTTTCTGATTTGAGGTGAATATGGGATGCAATATGTAATATTTACCCAGAGTGATAGGCTGCCGGACTTACCTTTTAGTGGTAGACAGAAAGGAGACAGCTACCACTGTTTTCATGTAAAGCGATCTTCAACACATGTCATTTGTCCCTTATAAAGTCTTGAGCTCTGCTGAATCAGCTCTTTGTTCTTGCTCTTCTAAGTCCACTGAAACTCCATTCCAGAGGAGATACGTTATTCATGTCCTTTGGATCTCCTAGGAGGGAAAAAAAAACCCAATAGTTTTTGCTTCCCCTAGCAACTTAGTCACAGCAGTTAGAAACTGATTAACACACCTTTGAGTGCAAGAGCAGTTACAAATCAGAACTGTGGTGATGAAAAAGGAACAAGAAGTTATTATGCCCTACACATTTTAATTTGCATCAAAGATGGTAAATATCACCCTAAGTTTTGGTATAACATATTTAGCTCTTCTTCCTTTCCAGTATTAGAATAGTGTAGAAACAGTAAGATATTTTCCACCTTACTTATATCATATTCTGTAACTATGCTGCCATGATCCTTTTATGTACTATTTGAAATTGATTGAAAAATGCATACAAGTTCTCTGCACTGCTTTTAGGAAGTGTTTGGAAGTGCTATATATACAAGTATAAAAAGTGCTACATGTACACTTGGCTGGTTCATGAGAAATGGTTGGTTGACAGGAGTCACTCCCTGCCAGTCAACCTGAGTTACTGTAGGAACTCCCAAGCTAACAAGCTTGACTGACTGATGCTTTTGCAAATTGTGTGAAGACCAAGTATGAAGCCATATGCACATCTCTGAAGAAACTTCTAGTGCTAGAAGAGGTCACTGACACAAGTTTCATTCACACGAGAAATCAGAATATCCTCAGTTGGAAGGGACCCCACAGGATCATTGAGTCCAACTCCCGACTCTGCACAGGACACACGAAGAATCACAGAACATGCCCGAGAGCCTTGTCCAAATGCTTCTTGTACTCTGGCAGGCCTTGTGCTGTGACCACTTCCCTGGGGAACCTGTTCCAGTGTCCAGCCACCCTATGGGTCAAAATCTTTTCCTAATATCCAACCTAAACCTCCTCTGACATAGTTTCATGACAATTCCTTGAGTCCTGTTGATGGTCACAAGAGTGAGAGAAGATATCAGTGCCTATCCCTCCTCGTCCCCTTGTGAAGAAACTATAGTCTTCTATGAGGTGTTCCCTCAGTCTTCCGTTCTCCAGGATGAACAAATCAAGCCACCCTAGCCAGTCCTTGCATGGTTTCCACTTAAGACCTTTCACATTTTTCACTTCTCTCCTTTGGATTTGTTCTAGTCGCTTGATATCTCATATTGTTGTGCCCAAACTGCACAAAGTACTGGAGGTGAGGCTGCACCAGTTCAGAGTAAAGCAGGACAATTTCCTCCACTGACCATCTGCCAATCCTGTGCTTGATGTACATTTCTCCTTATACTCTGTGTGAATCTTCCCCCTTGCAGTTTATGCCCAGTGTCCCTCATCTTTACACCATTCAGCACTGTTCAGAGCTAGACACATTCTCTTGGAATCTTTCTCATAGGTTTTCTCATAGGGGGAATGTGATTAGGTCACCATGAAACTTTTTATTTTCCAGACTCAACAAGACCATTTTTTCAGTCTCCCCTCACAGGGAACACACTCCAGAATACTAGAAACTATAGCTGAACATTCAAGCTCAAGTTAAAAAAATGTAGAAAAAAAAAGTGTAACCAAAACTGAGATCTAGCTGTGCTTAGGGACCATTTTAATTCCTGTGCAATCTTCAAAGTAAAACTAATGGATTTTTTTAATTTAATACTCAGAACCATAGGGATTTAAAACATTCTCTTCCAGTTGCTCCCCTGTATCTTAGTATCTCTGTAAATCTTCATCTATGCCTTGATATCTCTTCATCTATATGCAATTATAAGTTGTGAAATGTTCCCCCAAAAGAGTTGATTTACAGCTGCAATATTAGTCCTTGTACCAGATAAAAATTACAGATGCAGTGTTGTAACAAAATGTTATGGTAGGAGTTAAATGTGTCTCAGAAATTCTGCAATTTTCTACAATTTTATCCATAGCATCAAATACATGCTGAAGGATTTTTTTTATTGTGTTTTCTTTTTACAGTAACAAATTTGATTATGTTAATAGTAAGTTGCTACTTACATATGGTAAGAGAGAAGGTTTCAAACAATAGTAAGAAGGGGATAGTATACAAAATTATAAAGATAAATAAATGTTTTGGAAGAAGTTAATATGACTCCAGGCAGAAAACATAAAATTCCCAAGGCTAATGTGTTTTGGAAATAAACCCTTTGGTCCCATGTTTCAACCGTACAATTTGAAGGAAAAAAAATTGAGCCTGCTTCTGCACAATATGATGGTACCAAACCATCTCATAGAACTTGAAAAATTTTCCAAATGATATTTCTGAATGTCTTTGAAATTCATCATAATATTTCACAAAGAGATACCTGATGCCAACATCACCATCTTCTGAGCTGCTAGAAGGTTGGGCAGAGGCACAAGAACAGTAATATATTTTAACACTGAAAGGGTATGGATCAATGCCATTGATGAAGGGAACATGCAAACATATGCTCCAAATCTGGCTGTCATATAGTATTGAAAGATGAAACTTGTACACAGTCCACATAAACTTGAAAAATAAAGAAGTCACAAAAAAAATCTGCCATTGACTCATGCACGATACATGCAAACGATGGCTGGAGGACTGCCAAGCCTGGGCATGGTGGCAGAGCATCTGTGCAAACATTAGTCAATCCTAACACTGCAAAGTAAATTTGATACTGAAGACTTCAGGTTACACATTATCTTGCCCTAACAATTGCATGATATGTACACTGTTGTTTAAAAAGGAATTAATTAGGCTCACGGAAAAGTAAACCACATCCAATCAAGATTATAAGAGCCTTTGTGAAAGTGGGTGGAAATAGAACTCAATCAGATGCCCCTTCTTATTATCACCCATCAGAACAAATTATTAAGAAACATGCAGGAGAGCAAACTACAGTTTGGCGTCACTTCCACCAAAATCATCAAATGTTTTCTGGAGAAAGATGATAATAATATAGAATTATTATAGCTGTGACATGGATGTGACTGAAGTGGGCTACTGCTGTCACGTGTTAAGTATTTACATTCAAGAGTAATATTTGTTACCTTCTTTCATGAGATTTGTGGTTTTTGTTGTTGTTGTGAATACAGTGATAAAAATAGCAGCTTTCAGACTCTTTGTTTTCCAAATTGGCATGAAACTGTGTCAGGGGAGATTTAGGTTGGATATAAGAAAAAGGTTCTTCACCCAGAGGTAGGTCAGGCACTGAAACAGGCTCCCCAAGGAAGTGGTCATGACACTGACAGAGTTTAAGAAATGTTTGAACAATGCCCTCAGGCACATGGTGTGATTCTTGAGGTGGTCATTTCCAGGGCTAGGATTTGGATTTCGATTACTCTGATGGGTCCTTCCCAGCCCAGGCTATTCTATGATTCTGTGATTTTCATTGATGATTTTTCATTCTCAACCTTTCTGCTTATTACTTTCTTCACATTTTTTTTAAATCCTCACCTTGTCAAGTTCATTTTTCTTATCTCTATGCCCAATTTGTGATGCACTCACTATAAAAAATGCTGATAAATACATTTTATGGAGAATAAAACTTTTAACAATGAGTGCATTTCATGATTTATATTTTAATTGTCTTTTATACTGATATATTCAGGCAACTACAGGTCCCACATATCATGACTGCACTATCTTGGCCAACATCTACTTTCTGAAATTGTGCCTTGTATTAATTGTTCAAAGCATCAAGAATGTTCAAGATAATTGGAAGGAGCGTAAAAATTCTAGGCAGTGTGCAGAGGAGAGAAGGGAGGCAATCACCCAGCTTTTCCTTACAGAGAATATTATGCTGCCACAATAACTCCAGTTGTCCAGTATTGCCTATTCCTGTGAAGGTGAGCATTGCATTAAATTCACTGGTAGTACATGCTGCATGTTAACACAGGGTGGAGGATTCATGCACAGAGAGACAACTGCTGAGACATGATAGATGACTGCTCAAATTTAGAAAATGGGAAGCAGTTAATTAATATTTAGAAGGACAGATATTGTGAGTCAAATATCAGATGATGACTAGAAGCACTAGTAAAACATGTCTATAACAATTCTAATTGCCATGTAATTAAGCCTCGCCATCATGTAAAGCACAAAGAATTTTGCAGCTTTGATCACAGAAGACAAAGTAGCAAAAGTTCTTGCTGCCCTTAACTAAGGATATTTACAAATTTCAGGCATCTGGATCTGAAGACTTGTAGGAGACTTCACATAACCTCAGGTAAGCTTTTGATCCAGGACATTGAGAACAAAGTACTAATGCCCTGAGAAACAAATAACATTAGTGCACTGTGATCCATGTGCCAAAAGATTTTAAATGCCATTTGTTCATGAATGACAGAAACTTTAATCTGAAGCAAGGCTGAACAAAGCTCTTTGCTGTAATATGAGCTTAAGAAAGGAAAGTTTTGCATTGCAATCACTAGCTTATCACCTATTATCCCTATAATGGTATTAATCACAATTCAAAAATCACTTTGATTTTTGAAAAATTTTTGTGAAAATATATTTGGTTTTCTAAAATGTATGGACTCATACAAGTGACTGAAGTAGCAGAAAAAATAGTCACTCCACCTCACATCTACAGCTGAAGCGTAAACTTACCATTGTCAAGAACAGTGGAGTGCACCTGTGTACCTGGGAAACCCAGTCCACATCTTCTTCTAGAAAAAACAGTTTTGAAAATTAAAAGGTGTGTAGTTTTACACATTTTAACTCTGTGAAAGCTTGGCTCAAATGAAAGTGAAGGGTCTGGAAGCGAAGCCATACGAGGAGTAGCTGAAGTCTCTTGGTCTGTCCAGCCCGGAGAGGAGACTGAGAAGAGACCTCATTGCAGTTACAGCTTCCTCATGAGAGGAAGAGGAGGGGTGGGCACCAGTAACAGGACCTGAGGGAGTGGCCTGAAGCTGAGTCAAGGGAGCTTTAGGATGGATATTAGGAAAAGATTCTTCACACAGAGGATGGTTGAGTACTGGAACAGGCTCCTCAGAGGAGTATTCACAGCACCAAGCCTGACAGAGCTTAAAAAGAGTTTGGACAATGCTCTCAGGGAATGGGTGTGATTCTTGGGATGGTCCTGTGCAGGAAAAGGAGTAGGACTCTGATCATCCTTATGGGTCCCTTGCAACTCAGCACATTCTGTGATTCTGTGATTCTATGGATGAGCAAAGCTGGCTGTCTTGATGTATCTTCTATTATCTTGATGAAAACTATATGACCTTATAAATAAGCTCATTTGCCTTGTAAGGCACAAAAAAAGGACATAGAAACTCTGATAATTGTTATATACATATTTTGTGTGAATTTTTGATGGCCATTCATAATAACTAGGTGAAAAATTAGAAGCACCTTGATGCACAAAATTTTCTTTATTTACTTTTTTTCCTAATTGGACTGAGTCTGTATCCCTCTTAGCCCAGTTTCTCCTACCTCACAGTCATTAATCATTTCCAACATGTCAACATATTATCATGGTAGCCCACAGACTCCTTGGGAAAAGGCAATTATGTTTATCCAGGCTGGAAAAAATGCAGTAGATAAATTGGAATAAGGCAGATAAACTACATGGTATCAAATATTTCTTGCCTAATATAATGTCATAAATTCCCTCAAGATGTATTGAGGATAATGCTTTCATGCACACAGACACTCAAAAAACTACCCCACATTTCTACCCATATTGTTTATGTTACTATAGCCTTGAGTAAATCGATCTGAGTTCCTCTAGCAAAGTATCTATAGTGGAAAGTTTCTTGTTCTGCCTGTGTTCCACTGCCCTGAAGAGTAATTTCAACAAATGGCAGAGCTTGATCACTACATGGTGCAGCACCACAGCTCCCTTCTAGAATTATTTTGAATTTCTTGTCATCATACGGACTTTGTGACATAGTTGCCAGAGATCATACTGTTGATAAATTGGGATTATGCCTTATTGACCTGTACTTTGGACTAGTGCCAGGACCATGCAGTGACCTGTGACATATTTGCTCCTCTGTAACTGAGTTTTCAGAAATGAGAAGATAAAGTGTTCTTGTTCTGTTGTTACTGACTTATATGTGACTGCCAAGACATGAAAGACCTGCTGGCAGAATTTCCTTGTTGCTTGCTTTTTGCCATAGTATTTTAACTTAACTATTTCACTTAAGATAGGAACTGCAGTGTCTGCTTTTCAACACTAAATGTACATGGAAGATTAAGGATTAGGTCTAATTTACTTAACAATATTTTTAAAAAGAAAATGAAACATATGCCACTACATTTTTATTCTTAATGTTTTCCAATGAAAGATAAAGTGGGTTTGCTGGTTTGAATTTTTTTAATCTGGATTTTCCTCTTCTTGTTCCCAGTGTTTATTACAGACCTAGAGTTAAAAATATTTCCTGATTCCTAATTAATTCTGCTGCCTGATGATGTTCATCAATAGAATGAATTTGTACTTCTGAAAGCCAAATATCTGCTTACCTCTAAGTAATGAACAATGAAAAATGTAAGTGACATACCTGTAATGCTAAAAAGTAGGAAGAGCATTGTGGAATGTGTCTTCAAAATCTAACATTTGGTTTTCATACTGTTATTATCAAATTCATTTCACTTCGTAAAAAATGTTTCTCAGGTTTAGAAATGCTAATTAAAATTTTTAAAAAAAATTTTAAAAAGAGGTTTAGCTCATTTTATCACCACATCATCATTGGTTTGGTGCAAAAATTCTGAGCAGTCTGAAATCTTTTACTATTCTCCAATCTTGTGCTAGTTCAGAGCACACTGGTGTGCCTTTCTTAAAGGGTGATGCAGAGTTTTCAGCAATGATTCCAGCAGATCCAATAGTCCTGAGCACCATTTTCTGACAGGATCATTCACTATACCTCGGAGCACTCTGTGTCTAATACTATAGTAAGTTTAATTAAAAAAAAAAAAACACCTTGAAAATCTATCAGTCATTTAACCAAGAAATCATACCACGTTTTCTATTTAATCAAAGTTTTCTGAAAATACCTCGCAGAGTTTGAAAGTATTTCAAAATATTTTTCACCTCATGACTTTATGACTCCTGCAGTGAGCAAATTTGGCACAAACAGCAAGACACCATGAATCCAGATGATTATGTTTTCTGTTACTATATAAATTTCATTGGATATTATGCAGTTTAGTAATTTTCAAGGAATACTTATTTTGAAAAGTTGGAAAGAATAATCACAAGCTCATGAACTGTGAAACTCATGTATGTACTGAAATAAGTCATCTTAATTTGGCACTGGATTTTAAAACTGTCAAATAAATCCTTAGAGCATGATAATAACAAAATAGCAGAAACATGACATCTTACACAATGAATGAGCCTTTTAAACAGCAATAAATGAGTCAATCAAAAATAGTTGAAATTTGACATGATTTCTGAACTGTCATGAAAGACTGAATTTCAACATTTATTCTTTCATTGAAGGGAGAGAAATGAGTTGATACAGTTTGGTCCAACCAGACACCTATTCAATGCTAATTAGTTAAGACACAGTTAAGCCAGTCAGTACCATCTGTAGAGTCAGAAGGTAGGATTTTGCTGCTGAAAAAGAAGAGGCCAAGGCTAACAGACACTGATTTCCATTACATCATTTAGAACTTAACCCTTTCTAAAGCTCTTTGCTCTTGGAGAAGGCTTTTTGGAGCAACCCAGAGACTGCAATAAGAATTAGGCAGCACCAAATTATGGGTAATCTGTGAGCATTCTTAAAGTTTCCTGAAAAACAGGGTAATAATGAACATTTAAATTAAAGAGAAACAGGCATGTGCCACAGATCAGTAAACAGAAGCTTGCAATTGACAGCCAGTGGTACACTCATGTCCATGGATTCATTTAAAGAAAAGAAGATATTCACTGAAACTAAAGGATTTATTTTTGAGCAAGACTCATTTTAAATTAAACCAACTTAGTACACTCTCATTTTAGGCTATTTAAATTAGATTTTGACAATTCTCTCATTCATACAAAAGCTACATTACACCCTGACCCCGTATGCACCTTTCTTGGTTCCAGATATTGAGCTGTTTGGCTCTGTTTTGTCTATGCATTGAGTAAATTAATTCTTTCCATTTTGTCCAGCTGCTCTGTGAGGATGAGGAATGTCTAATCAAATCCAACAAATGTCATTTGGACACCATGACTGTAGTATCTACTTCCAAATTTCTGCCTCTAGTTGGCACTTATTACAATGTAAATATCTTTCAGCACCTGGACTGTTAATTTACATGATCAAGAGCAAGATCCAGAAACACACCTTCTGGATAGCTGGTACCTATCAAAAAGACAGCTCTGTCTAAATCTCTTCATTCTCTTTCCAGGCAATGAAAAGAAACAGTCACTCGTAGGGGTCTGGTTCATCTAATTTAAGGCATCTGTATTAGGATAAGGTTTTTTATCAACTAGGATTTTTGTTTGAATAATTACTTACGTATTGAAAGCTTTTTGTATGTACTAGGAGCTCGCATCTTGGATAAGCTGACCACCACAGTAACTGTCTTACAAACATGCAAATTTAAGGTTCAGACACCTCCTGAAGAGACTAATCCACTGTGTGCACTCACATCTACCAAAACACAAGTCACTGAATTCAGCAAAAAGTATGCCCACTTGTTCCACTTTCATTCTAAAGTGTGAAGCAAGCAATGCCAGTTCCTAGCTTTTATGAGAGATGTGTGATTGCAGCTGAGAACTAGATTCTGTTAGCTTTATCTAAAAAGGCTACAATGCAATTACTTACCCAGGCCACCAAAAAGTTTAAAATAAAGATCAAGGCCCAATTCTGTCAATGCCTTCCACTGAAATGTAGCCATTGAGACCAGCCAACAACAAAATGTTTACAATACCAGATACAGACTCAAGAAAGGCCATGTTTACTTACTTTTGTCATGCTCCATGACAGCAAACTTTTGATCTCCACTTCTAAAGGTCATTGGTCAATTTTAAACAAGAGCCACAGCATAAAATATGCAAGGGCTGAGGCAGTGAAGATCTTCCATTCTCTTACTTCCCAGACAAATGTATTACTGTTTACCATGTGAGTTTTTTAAAATAAAACTTCAAAGAAAGAGATTTAACTAATTTATTGTGGTCAAAAGGATGATAAATACATTTAAAATAATAGATATGAGGTTAACCCTAATATCAGATGGGCATTTATATCAGCATTGCAGAAAAGACTTTAATTTTCAAAGAACATGGGGATTGCAGACATACATTCTCCCACCTTTCAGGTTGTCCATTCAGAGCTGTGTCACCTCTTCCCTTGTGTTCAGGGCCTGGTAAAAATTACTCCTTTTCCACATCAGATGTATATAATCCACTTCCAGAGCACAAGGTCTGAGAGACCTGTGGACAGAGTCTGCATTTTCTTCCACAGTTCTCAAATCGTCTTCAGCCATTGCCAGTTGAATATGAAGCAGTTTCTCTGTGGGTTAACAGAATGAAACAAATGTATATGTAAATGCCATGTGGCAGGATTTGGGCAAGGAAAGCAGCTATCTAAAGCAGCAATTAATTCCATACCTTTCCCACTTACATGACAATTATACAGTCTTGGAAATAATGCATTGACTGGAAGGGGGCTAAATTTACTGCTTAACCAATCCTCTTTGAACCCTCTGTCTGGATGCATGCCAGACTAGGAATTGTTATTTTAAAATGCACTGAGGTAAAAAAGAATAATATATCTTAGCAGCTCTGGTTGATTGCCAGGCCAAAGAAATTGGAAGGGCTGGAATATATATAGCAAAATTCCCCTTTCTCTGTAGTGTTCTGCAGTCTCCTTGTATCAGTGTTCCTGAAACACAGGGGCTCTTTAATTTCAGAAATATGAATGTTCCTGAATTAGGCTTTGCATGGAGCATGTAAAATCCAAGCCAAACAGTTTGTTTTGCTCATTGGTTTTGTTAAAACAGACGCTTACAGGATTCTAGAGGTTAATAAATACATTAACATGCAAGGATTGGAAGCTAATGGTAAATAAAACCTTGGCAAAATGAGCTTAGGAAGTAAGAGCATTAAAAATCAATGGTTCCTTCAGAAGAGACTAATGGAACCACTTAAATTACTCTGCTATTACAAGGTTTATCTTAACCAATAAAGTACTGAATAAGCAAATTAGATTATTAACAGAGAAGCCAACACATCTCTGGTACTATAATAAGATTTTTTTCTGTAGATATAGTGGGAGAGAATATAATCACTTAGACATAGAAGAATAGAGTTGAATGACTTTAAAAATTTCATACTGAATCCTAAAATCACCACTTGTGCTCACAAAAAGACAGAGGGAACTAAATATTAGATCTTGTTGATGTGAAAATTATGCAAATTTTTTGATTTTCTGAGCACCATATTTAGTTTTAAAAAGATAAAATTATTTCAGGAAGCAAAATTACAAAAATATTGACTGCCGTGTTTCTAACTTTGCCTTTGTATCCTTTCCTCGGTTTCTTTTCTTTATAATGTGTTAGAGCATAAATACTTACTCATTGTCAAAAAAAACCCCATGATTTTAAGTCTTTTGGTGTGTAATTAATTTTAAATCTTGGGCAGAAAAGACAGGATTTCAAAGATGCTGGAATTTGGTCCACTTATATAACTCACCCAACCATGGTCTGCTACAACAAATAGATCCTTTTCTTCCATGCATGTCTAGAGATGCATTTAAGCCATAACTTCACTGTTGTTCACCAATAGTAATTATTTCCCCATTTAAGCCATATTTATTAAAGACTGAGGTATTTTTCAAAATTAATCAAACTAAACAATCTCTCAAGTCTTTACAGTATTCCTATTGCATTCCTCACTGTCTATGTTGAACTTTCATTTTGATTTTCCAAGATAATCTCCTGTGCTGCAAAACAGAAGCAGAATTGCTGAAGTGAATGACCTGCCTTAATCTATGCAATGCCTCCCCTTCTTTTTTCCTTTACACGTACATGTTTTAGCATGAGTGACAAAGGACAAATAGTCTGGTGTCGCACTGATAGCAAAAGGATCAATGACACACTGACAAGGAGGAATGTGAAAGAAAAAAAAAACCCATTTATTTCTACTTTAAGTATTTATACAAGTACTAGAAAGTTTTTAGTAAGTTGAGAGAGTGAGTATTTTTACACACACATTAGCTACTACATACACTTGTCAAAGAAATCCATCCCACTAGAAAGAATACAAACATTCGAGATATTTAAGGAAACAACATTGTTGTTTACATGAAGAACCCATGAGAAAACTGACTCCAAGTTACAACTTATCAGAAAGCTTGAAAATTCAGGGTGACAGTCTGGAAACAAGAACACCCTGATTTCCTGGGAGGGAGAAAAAAAAAAAAACAAAAACAAACAAACAAAAAAAACCAGCACAGTGCAAAGTACGTGCATTCTTTCTTTTCTCCCTGACTCTATCCTGTCTACTGCTTATTAGTAAAAATATAACTCTAGCACCTGTGAAAGTCACAAGGCTACTGTTGCTTCAGCAGGTGGCTGAAAAGTAGGTACTAAATAATTAACTTCCACGCTTATAAATGTGGAGGGTGGTGGGAGGCCCAGAACTCCCTTGCTGGTCAATAAGCAAAGTGTTGTAAATAGCTTGCAATCAGTCAAGCAGCTGAGTACCCCATGAAAGGGATGGTTTGCTATCTAGGGAAGGTCTTGGAGATGAAGGAGGTTGTAGCAGCCTAGAAGATATAGGGGCTGTTGTCTATGCCTCAAACACTTATAGCTGCAGAGCCAGCCAAGGATGGTTGATAATAACATGCTGTGAGAAATAACAAGATGTGACTGGAGAAGGGAGCCATACAGAGGGCAGCGTTTTCCTGGGACAGACAACCTTCTTCTGGCTCCTGGAGATAAGGAGAACACAGTACAGTACAAGCATAGGAATGAGGTCAAGAAGTGGGCATGGACTACAGGGGATGAACAAGACCACCAAACATCCACAAAGCCCTCTGACCCATTTTTATAAAGGTCTAAAAGAGTAGACTATGCATGATACCTAATTTGCATAGAAAGTGAGAAACATATCTCCAGGGTGTGGAAAACATATCTTTAAAAATGTGCCTTCACAGAGCCCAGGTGGCACCCACAAGACCCTTAACATCTCAGCTGGATTTATACTGGAGCCAAGATTATTGATCTCTTTTCATCCTTCCTTTCTTTCTCTCTACCCCTCTTTAATCCACCTCCCTCTCTCTCTTCACCCTATCCCTCTCCTCAAAATCCACTGCCTCTTGCTTACATGGAGAGATCAGGAACAAACATACCAATTTCTGTGTCAAGTGTCCAATTTACAAATAAAACTTTATAAGCTTTTGTGGTGCCTATGACTTTTGTCATTCTTTTCCATCAAGAGCATCTACAAACCTTGTGTGCTCCCTTTCCCTTGGGGGTGGGATGCCACACAGATGCAAAACAATAAAACATTGAGAGAGACTGAAAACAAACACAGGAATGTCTTTGGCTAGTGTTTGTGTCAAGCATATCAAACCAACGTCCTAAAGAGAACCCCTTCAAAATCTATTGTGTAATAATATGCAACCTGCTTTCTATTCTTGTCTCAGATCGCTAGAGTTTGCTCATCCTAGGATTAACACAATGTAAGAGTTAAAATGCTCTACCACCTAGCAGCAATGCAGGGGTCTGCACATGTTCCTTTTCTATGTTAGATTCAGAGACTTGGGATGCAATGGAAGGCTGTCCAGACTGCAAGGTATCCTAATCTGGGCATTTGTCTCTGCCTCATGAAAAACAGAGAGCATTTTCTAGATCTGATGTGGCATCATTAAACTGTATCAGCAGGAGAAGCCAGCTCTCCTGACTGTTCTTTGTTGTATAAGTACTGAAACCCAGGCAAAATATACTTGCAATTGTGTGTAGTCAGTATCATGATGTTCAGAACAAAAGAAAAGTGAAAAGGAAAGTAGCTCATCTCTTTAGCATTGACTTATGAATACTTTTTGTATAGAACAGATGGGAATACCATCCTTCTCAGCTTTCATTAAATGCAAAAGCTACAGTTCTTAACTATCAAGTGCAAAACTTTGTTATACATGAATAGATTGTAATAGCCATGAATAATAAACATTCTGGCCTCTCAAGAGCATTATTATGCACAACTTTCAAATCATATTTATGCACAACAAAGTGTATGTGAGAGATCTACACTGAAAAGACAGCGTTTAAAAATACCATTTTTAGAAAAACTGAAACATATTGTAATCCCTGAGTCCAGATTTTATAAATATATTTTAAGGAAACACATTTTAATATAGTGTGCTTAAAGAAAGAAATCTGCATTTAGGCATCATGATTTAGGTATTTAAATATACACTTAGGCCCATCAGTTTGATAGCTGAGGGCTAGCTTACAGCAAACACAAACAAATCATGATACTTGGATCAGAACCACCAGAGAGTGATTCCTACTTTAAAACTGACAGTGATAAAGTGCAGTGGAAGAATATAAAGGAATGTAATGCAACTTTCTTTAAAAATGCACACCATTTCATCATATTTCATAATATAATATACATCCAGCAATTGTTACTGAAAATCATTTTTCCATTTGCCTTGTCTCTTTTGATTTCAGGGTGTTTTTCTGCAATTTTGTAGGTTATCCTGCTGGAAAATTTATTTAGAAAGAGAATTAAAAAAGATTCAAGAGAATTCAGCTAAAGCCTCAGTTATATTGTAGCATATGCACTATTCTCATAGACAAGAATGCATAGAATTACAATTATTTTTCAAAAGGAGCAAACAAAAACTACTGGAAAGGGTACACTATGGAAAAATACATCCATTAGGAATGGATATAAGAATGTCATATGCATAAATCCATATGGAGGAAAGCTGTTTAAACACAGATATTTGAAACCAAACATAAAAGTCTATCAGATAGATAGCTGCCTGGATACCTATAGTTATCGGAAGAAAGCTGAAAATAGATGTTAAGGATTAAAAAAAAATAGCTTCAACTTTCTTTAAGAAAGTTATGCAACAGAGAAGTTTTAAGTTTTAGATTAATATTAATAAAATCAACAGTAGCACCCTTTGCCAGGATTCAATAGTTTTACGTCCCAAAGGAGACTATGGAACACCTGGTGTGAAATCTTATAAATGCAAATTTTAAGATAGCTTTAGATTTCATTATCTGATAACAGATCATATCTCTTCTTTCTACCAGCAAACCTGGTCCTTTATTTTACATGCAGATTCCAGTAATGGAAGCTGAGCCCCACATACTGAACTTGGGATACAGCTCCAGAGGCACACATTCTTCTTGAAACAAGAGTTCAGTTATCTATCCATAACAGTGCTAGGACCCTGGGGTCATTCACAGGCTAGACCAGGCTCTTCTCAGTGATGCCCAGAAGTAGGACAAGAGGCAGTGGGTAGAAACTGGTGCACAGGCAGTTCCTCCCACATATGAGGAAGAACTTCTTTACTGTCCAATGGCTGAACACTGGAACAGATTGTCTGGAAAGGTTTGCAGGATCTTCCTCACTGAAGAGATTTAAGAACCAAGTGTACTCAATCCTGTGCCATGTGCTCTAGGACAATCCTGCCTGAGCAGAGAAGTTGAACCAGATGTGGTCCCTTCCAGCCTGACCCACTCTGTGATTCTGTGATACTGCAAACAAAACATGAGAGGGTTGTCCTGGCTAAAAGAAGCAAACCTTTAATATTTTGCCTTTATGTGAGAGGAATATGAGAGAAAGAGTGCAAAATACAGTTTTGCAAGCAAAAGCATCCAAAGGTAAGAAACAAAAATTTTGTCTTTAATTTCAATGGGTTTCTTGTATCCCACCCAGCCATGTCCAGGAAGAGTGCAAATACTGTACTTTGTATCTTTCTTAGTTTAACCCCAGCCAGCAACTAAGTACCACACATCTGCTCCCTAGTGGGATGGGGAGGAGAATTGGGAAACGTAAAGGAAAAACTCATGGGTTGAGATAAGAACAGCTTAATAATTGAAATAAAGTAAAATATGGTACTAATAACAATAATTCTAATGAACTGATCGATGCACTGCCTATCCCAAGTAACAAGCAGCATCTTCAAGCTAACTGCCCCCAGTTTGTATAATGGGCGTGGTAGTCTATAGTATGGAATATCCCCTTGATAAGTTTGGATCCGCTATCTTGGCTATGCTTACTCCAAGCTTCTTGTGTATCTGCTCACTGGCAGAGCATGGGAAACTAAAAATCCCTTGATTTAGAGAAAGTACTACTTAGCAATAAACAAAACAACAGCATGTTATCAACACTATCTTAACAATACTTAATCCAAAACACAGCACTGCATCAGCTACTGGGAATAAAATTAACTCCCTCCCAGCTGAAATCAGGACAGTATTTCACAACTGTGAATACATGCCAGAGACCAAGACAAAAGAAATATGTTTCGCAGAAATGCAAAAACATATCAAAAGAAGATACTGAACCATTGGTCTTTGTATCAAATTGTTATCTAATTTTTTATTAATTTTGTGATTCCCGATCTTCTGATTATGCTCTTATCTTAATAAACCAAAAAATATATTGCCATAATACCATAACGGAAGCCTTGATAGAAAGAGTATAACATAAAGAAGTAGCCAATATCTATCTAATTTAACCCAAGACCAGATTATGACCTACAGGTCATTGGCTGCAAAAAACAAACTGTATGCTCTTATCTTAATACACACACAGATATAAGCCTGTCAGAGGGCCAGAGTGGTGAATATGCATAGACATAAATATATATATACATATGCAAGTAGTCTGCCTTTACTGCAGCTGTCTATTACAAAAAAAAAAAGACAATTACTCAGGTACACTGACCATAAATAGCAAACAAGCCAAGATTCCAAGGTACAAGTGTCATAAAAAAAGATTCATCTTCATTAAAATTATATACAGCATGGTACTTCAGGCACAAGAATTCTGTGAACTGAGAATTTCTTTAAATTATCCGAAGGAAAAAATTGTAATATATTAAAGAAAATAAAATATTTGTAAACTGTTGTGAAATTAAAAAACAAAGGAGTCTTAGTAAAAAGTTCCAGAAAAATTCATTGAAAATTTCCATTTTTAGTGTCAAAAATAGGTATGAAAAAACATATATCATGTGATACACTAACCAAAATTAAAGAAATGNGTCTGCCTTTACTGCAGCTGTCTATTACAAAAAAAAAAAAGACAATTAGTCAGGTACACTGACCATAAATAGCAAACAAGCCAAGATTCCAAGGTACAAGTGTCATAAAAAAAGATTCATCTTCATTAAAATTATATACAGCATGGTACTTCAGGCACAAGAATTCTGTGAACTGAGAATTTCTTTAAATTATCCGAAGGAAAAAATTGTAATATATTAAAGAAAATAAAGTATTTTTAAACTGTTGTGAAATTAAAAAACAAAGAAGTCTTAGTAAAAATTTCCAGAAAAATTCACTGAAAATTTCCATTTTTAGTGTCAAAAATAGGTATGAAAAACATATATCATGTGATACACTAACCAAAATTAAAGAAATGAAAAATATAGATTCCAAAACAAAACACCCAGTGTTAGCAAAATAAGAAAAAAAAAGGTTAAAATTGTTTGTTCAGCTTTTTTCTGTCGTGAAATGGACATGTTCCAAATGAAAAATCCAGTTCCAAAAAAGGTTTGGTTTCCAGTAAAAAAAAGTGCTTCATCAAATATTTTCAATCATTTTTTCATGATACAATTCCAATAATTTCTGGCACTTACTCAAAGGTGGAAGAATTGCTTTTGTCTGCAGGAATAGCATATGGTCATCCAATCTGTCCTGCAAGACTTCTTTGGGAGGGACCTGGGGATGTTGATGGGCAGCCACTGAACATGAGCCAGCAGTGTGCCCAGGTGGCCAAGAAGGCCAGTGGCGTCTTGGCCTCTATCAGAAACAGTGTGGCCAGCAGGAGTACGACACTGATGGTGAATAAGACACAAGAACAAGTTGTGCAGAGAAATTGCGGATGCCCCATCATTAGAAGTGTTCAAGGTCAAGTTGAATGGTGTTCTGAGCAACCTGGCCTAATTGCAGAAGTTCCTACTCATGGTAGGGGGGATTAAACTAGGCAACTTTTAATGGTCCCTTCCAAACAAAACCATCCAATCACTAGTTATAAAGTATTAGATTTAAAATTCTCAATCAACAAAGATGTGTATGACTTGGTCTGCGTACATTGAGCCAGAGCAATCAATGTGTCTATTATGACTTTGCTACAATAAAAACATTAAAGCTACTGGGGCAGTGGTGATCCGATATGTTTGATGTTCTTGGTCATCTGAGAATACAATGTAATTTTTCTGACAATTATATAGTGACAGTTCAAAAAGTGCATTGAAAATGACCTAAATATTGTCCCATCAGGTGTCGCCACAAAATTAGATGCAGCCCCNAGAAGTCAGCCTCTTTTTCCAATGGCAGCAGGAAGGTTTCTACCACTCTTGCACCCATCGGGGTCTGTGTGTGCCCTCGACCCACACATCATGGCAGGGTCGCCTCTGGGCAGAGCTAGCCCTAGAAGAGAGGCTAAATGGCTGCACAATGTGAAGTTAGCAATAATAGATAAACTTAAGAGGAATCAGCCACACATCTATTTATAAATTAAACTTCTGTGAGAACTTGCTCGCTTTTACCTTGTGACTTCTGTCTTTTTCCCCAGTGCTCTGAATGCTTTCCAAACTCTGCCATTGAACTTCATTAAAATAAAGCCCACAGTGCACAGCCTAGCTCTCATCTTAGCACAATAAAGATGTAAAATTTATTATGTATGCATAGGACAATCTAAATAAATCATGACTTAAATGTCTGCAATCTCCAAGTTAAATAACCTAATTTACTTGGAAACAATGTGTGCAACTGAAATATAAATTATATCAATCCAGAATCAGGAATATAGAAAATAATTTGTGTTTATTTTAGTAAATTTTCTTGCCCTTAAATAAAAGGAAATTAGATAAAACTTCAACCTGTGGTCTTTTTATGTCCAAAATTACTTCATATTTCTCTGATTCTAAGTAAAGGCTATTTTCCCATTTATTTTCCTAGGTTGAAATTCATCACAAAACAAATGCACTTCCTAAAAACCTTCATATTTTCTTCTCAGATCTCAAGTCTTACAAGAAATTCTATCAAATTTTAGTATACATGGCTTCTTATTTTCCATCCATATAGAACCAAGTGTAAAGGTCTCAATTAAATACTTATTTGTATTGTGTATTTTATCATTATAGACCAAGTTAAATCACATTCATTAACTTCAAAATACCTTGCAGCAGATCCTCAGTGATACATGAGGTCTACAGTTTCCCATTTTCATACATGATTTCTTTTTCATAATCTTTTCCTTCAACTAGCTTTCCATGTTTCCTTCTCATGCTTCCCAACTGTCCTTGTTTTAGGCAGGACAGAGATAAGTTTTGTGTGGTAGCCATGAGGGGGTGGACTTTGCAGCCATGTGGGCATGTCTAGGTTGTTATTCTATACCACCTCACGTCATCATTAGGATGGCGATATAAGGGATTTCTCCTTCTGAGAAGGAGATGAGCTTGCAGTCAGGGGGGAAAGCATAGGCATGTAGGGGCCATCTGCCATTGTCCATTGTCTCAGCTTGGTTCTGCACTTAAATAATCCTCTTTTCTATACTTTGTTATCAGTATTGTTGCTGCTAAAGCTTCTTATCTCATTATTTCTTCCATTAAATCATAATCTCTGTCTTTTTTGTCTCCCACCAGAGCAGGGAGGGGAGCAGTTTGTGGTTTTCATTTTAATGGAGTGACTTAATTGGGGAAGACCATTCCTAAACCATGACATCAACCTCTTCCACAAATAATACAATTGATGTTTTCTCCCATTCGTTGATATTGCCATCATTTTTTTCACAGCACTTTCCTCCTGCTTGTATTCCAAACTGTTTAGACGTGCCATACCTTGCAGCTAATCATCCTGATGCTATCTATCACTGTCCTCATCTCCCCTCTGAAATCTGCTGCACTTCCTGGAACACAATGAAGATGCAGCATCCTGAAAGAACTGCAGACACAGCAGCCATACACAAAAAATAGGAGCTGACAGCATCTGAGTGTAGTCATAACCAAGTTGTGGAGGGAGTTACACCCATGTTTGAAGAGACATTGAGATTTCTACCAAGGAAATACATGATCTGGGCTATAGCATTGGGCATGAAAAAACAAAAGTGTCTTCAATCACAAATCAGAGATATTGGGTCTGAAAGTCTAAACTGGCACTTCATATTTGCAAGTGAGGCAAACCACAATAACACCTAATATGAATGCCAGGATTCACTGAAAAGTTTTTCATAATGCACATAATAAATAAGAATATTGAGAATCTTCCACAAATCAGGGACAGATAGCGCAAATTATGGGGGTTGTATGAAATCTAAGTTTCATACTAACACTACTAAGTGTTTCTCAGTAAAAGAAAAGAAAATATTATGCATATTAAATTCAGCATATGCTTCAGTAAGATTTCACAGTAATTTTACACATTTCAATTATACAGAAGGCATGAAATCCCCGTTGTGAAAATAAAAAGTTAAGAACATTATGTAAGCACTGACAATGCATATTTAAGCAATAAAACAAAAATTAAATCTGAGCAAAGTATTGTGTTTCTGGATAGAGGCGTGAAAAGACAGGTTTATTATTGTATTGCATCACTTTTCATTTGTGCCCTAAAAAGCCTTCTCTCCTATACTGTTCCCAGTTAATGGCACTGTTATATCTCATGCCCACTAAAAGGGAGGGGAAAAAAAATAGGTGGCTTATACTTAAATCATGCCACACTGATCCTATAATGAGCTTGGTTCAGTGTTATAAAAGCAAAAAAATCATTTGGCTGCTGTGGAAATGGTGCACACTGGATTGAATGCCAGCCCTGGTTTTGATCAGCAACACTGCATTTCCTTGACAACAGACTCTGACCACAAAACTGACATAGAGGGATCACCTCAGAGTAGAACCATTCTTTGCATGCAGAGCTCTTTGTTTGCATGGCAGAGGATCATCTCTAGGGGAATTCACCATATCCATTGACAGTGCAGTTAATTTGGTTTTGCCAGATGGTTGGGGTTTTTTCCCCAACAGTACTCAGTATAAACTGTACCCAGAGCACATTAAATTAAGTACCAGTTTGTACTGTCTTGTTGTCCTTTAATACATTTGGATAGCTCTGCAAGGGTCGCATGCAGTACATAGACTTGTGCAAAAAGTGACTGGCAAC